>CM077212.1:29337600-29455100 GCA_039654625.1 Rhinogobio ventralis
AATGAGATAGACATGTCTTTCACAAATACATAGACAATGGCATTTTTATTTCTTTTTTCTTCTTCTGCAGATGTGCCATTTATTTTCTAATGGCTTAGACGGGCCCCTGGTCTCTGTCTCATTGAAATTACTTTTTCCAAGGACAAAATGAAAAGTTC
Source organism: Rhinogobio ventralis (assembly GCA_039654625.1). Lineage (NCBI taxonomy): Eukaryota > Metazoa > Chordata > Actinopteri > Cypriniformes > Gobionidae > Rhinogobio > Rhinogobio ventralis. The sequence goes on from CM077212.1 coordinate 29,337,759, forward strand.
AAGGTTAATTATGGGCTGAAAAGGGAAAGAAGAATGAAAAGAAGCAATTTTCCTGAGCCGTGTCTACGGATTCCAGATGGCAAATGCACAGTATGTTCTCAGTAATTATTTTTGATTCAATTAAAATCATCTCAAAGTGCACTGAAATCTTGTGGAATACATTTCTGAAAGTTGACAGGCATGTGAATCATAAAGCCATAGTAAACTCAGATATGTAAATGATTTTATTATTTAACTCATATCTTTCCAAACCTGTGTGGCTGTTTTCTTTTAAGGAGCATAAAAGGTTCATTTTTGAAGAATATACACTTTTTCAATATAATGAAAGTGAATGGGGCGGTCAAGCTTCAAAATAACAGGAAAGCGAGTATCATTAAAGTCATTCATGCTTTCTCATGCACTATACACTCACCTAAAGGATTATTAGGAACACCTGTTCAATTTGTCATTAATGCAATTATCTAATCAACCAATCACATGGCAGTTGCTTCAATGCATTTAGGGGTGTGGTCCTGGTCAAGACAATCTCCTGAACTCCAAACTGAATGTCAGAATGGGAAAGAAAGGTGATTTAAGCAATTTTGAGCGTGGCATGGTTGTTGGTGCCAGACGGGCCGGTCTGAGTATTTCACAATCTGCTCAGTTACTGGGATTTTCACGCACAACCATTTCTAGAGTTTACAAAGAATGGTGTGAAAAGGGAAAAACATCAAGTATGCGGCAGTCCTGTGGGCGAAAATGCCTTGTTGATGCTAGAGGTCAGAGGAGAATGGGCCGACTGATTCAAGCTGATAGAAGAGCAACTTTGACTGAAATAACCACTCGTTACAACCGAGGTATGCAGCAAAGCATTTGTGAAGCCACAACACGCACAACCTTGAGGCGGATGGGCTACAACAGCAGAAGACCCCACCGGGTACCACTCATCTCCACTACAAATAGGAAAAAGAGGCTACAATTTGCACAAGCTCACCAAAATTGGACAGTTGAAGACTGGAAAAATGTTGCCTGGTCTGATGAGTCTCGATTTCTGTTGAGACATTCAGATGGTAGAGTCAGAATTTGGCGTAAACAGAATGAGAACATGGATCCATCATGCCTTGTTACCACTGTGCAGGCTGGTGGTGGTGGTGTAATGGTGTGGGGGATGTTTTCTTGGCACACTTTAGGCCCCTTAGTGCCAATTGGGCATCGTTTAAATGCCACGGCCTACCTGAGCATTGTTTCTGACCATGTCCATCCCTTTATGACCACCATGTACCCATCCTCTGATGGCTACTTCCAGCAGGATAATGCACCATGTCACAAAGCTTGAATCATTTCAAATTGGTTTCTTGAACATGACAATGAGTTCACTGTACTAAAATGGCCCCCACAGTCACCAGATCTCAACCCAATAGAGCATCTTTGGGATGTGGTGGAACGGGAGCTTCGTGCCCTGGATGTGCATCCCACAAATCTCCATCAACTGCAAGATGCTATCCTATCAATATGGGCCAACATTTCTAAAGAATGCTTTCAGCACCTTGTTGAATCAATGCCACGTAGAATTAAGGCAGTTCTGAAGGCGAAAGGGGGTCAAACACAGTATTAGTATGGTGTTCCTAATAATCCTTTAGGTGAGTGTATATTCCAAGTCATATGGTTAATTTGTGTGAAGAACAGACTGACATTTAAGTTATGGATGTTTAGATATTTTTAAAAGTACTGATTTTAAAAAAAAAAAAAAAAACATTAATTTATTTCTGGGTATTTACTTTGAAAAGGACTTGGTAATTGACCGGTTGGCAACACCACTTATTGTAATCTTTACAAGGTCACTGAAGTTACCAAGTAAGATCTTTACATAAAAAAATACCCTTAAAGATTCAGAAGAACTGCATATGTTTATATGACATTTTTGTACCCTTTTTTGTTATATTGCATTGCACACACAGCTCTAGAGCCAAGTGAGCTGATGCAACGACCAAACACGCTGTCCTGAAATGCTCTCCGTTCACAAAAAAACAATCACTGATTCATTTGAGTCCCTGCACAGAAGTCCAGGTGAGGCTTTCGATGACTTCTTTTCGGTAGAAAAATATTCAAATATTGCTGTTCGTCATTATGTTGTTGACTCGTTTGTTTTCTAGTTTCATCAGTTGTCATCTTAAGATCATTATTTTGTGGCAGAATAATACATTTGCTCAGGCTGTAAAAATAAACGATATTGTGATAAATGTTCATTCTCATGTTCAAGTTAGGGTATCACAGACCCATTTTTCTTAATCTTAAAATGCTTTTACTGACATCTTATCATAATTCATATTAACAACATCTTAACTTGATGACAAAAAAATGGACATTAAACAAAAATGCTTTATTAAAAACGTCATCTGCTGAATGGGTTTTATAGGTCAGGTAACAAAGGAAATTTAATACAGAAAAATAAATTATACTTTTGAAATAATTTGTATATTTATATTTATAAATTATTCTTAAAGATTCCCCTGTGGTGAAAATCAAGTTTTTAATATTGTTTGCATGTCTGTGGTGTTGCTTTTAAGCCCACCGGCAACTATAGTTGCCACAGTGTATAGTTGTCATTTTCCCTTTGTTAGTATTTTTCTAGATGTTATCCATGTTTTATGTCTCAATGACATGCAAGCAAATAACCAAATAAAGAATTTCAAGAAGAAAAAAAAGACATTCACTTCCTTCCTGTCACAAGACGCTGCCAACTTCCTACCCCTACTTCCAGGAAGCATGGCAAAGGCAAAACCTCCCAAAGAAAGATCATTTTTCATGTTACTAATAAGTATTTTTTGTTGACATATATATATGATCTATATAATCATGAAGGTTTCTAGAATCATCCAAACAAAACAAATCTTACAAGAGATCTATAGTTTTTTTGTATACTTAGTCAAACGTCCAAGTGGCAACTATAGTTGGGGTATACTGTGTTAATAGGTTAATAAATCAAGATTTTTGGTCTTGTTTAGTGATTTTTGCTTTCATAATATCCCACCTAAAACATAAATTAACCATAATTAAGAAAAATATATTTTATGATATTATGTCTTGTAAGGGCCAAAGTATTGAGGGCCCTACATCCAGTTTGGATGTTTCATTCTAATCAGTCAAGGACCCTAATTAATTTTATGACTAGTAGCTTATGATTCCATTATAATGTGGAAATTCAGACAAGTAATGAGTTTACATTTACACTATATGAAATCATCTACTACAGTAAGCCATTGAATACTATGGGACTATTTTGATATTTGTTTGTTTTTTTTTGTTATATAGATGCATTTTTTTTCTTCATTCTATTTTTTTTTTTTTATTTTCATTTAACTTTTTGATACACAATGCCCTGTTGGGGCAACTTAATGGCTGCACTTTGTTCTGTACTATGTTCCACCACTTTAAGACAAATGGATTTGTTGTTTGTTGTGTTTTCATATTCAAAAGATTATAAGATAGATGCAGCTTTGCAGTTTGCATCAAACGTTCTTCGACTTTTATAGATAATAGATTTGTTTATGAATAAAGATTGATCTGTTGATGACAGTTATTTTGAGTTAGATGCCAAATGTTCTCCTTCTATTCAAATTTGACATTGAAGGGGTGCATACAACATATTTGCCCACCGGCAACTATAGTTGCCACATATTCAAATACGATTTTCAAGAAAAAAAACTAAAACCTTGGGAAAATAAATGCAGAACATGTTCACATAGGACACTATTAACATGACTATATGCATTGAAACCCTTCAGAAAAAATTTGGGCACAAATGGGTTAAGACAAACCTGAGTATTTTCTCCTTAAAGCTGCAGTGAAAAAAAGACAAGTCTTACATCACGGTGTTTCTTACATCACAATCTACCTTGTAACCAATCATGTCAACGTGTGGGCGGGCTTTAGCATATCATTAACGATGACCGCTCTGAAGCAGGGGAGTCTCAAGAGAAGCCAAGTTATCCCGGAATATTTTTCTGTTGATATGAAAAATCGGGTACATTTAGCAATATAGCGGGTGAATATGTATATTATGTATATTACGATGTTATGAAGAACTATATGCCTTTCTCCACTGACGTTTTAAGTTGTTAAAAGCGTTTCTAAGGATGCTGATTTTTAAAAGGCAGACTGAGGTGGCGAACAGGAACATGGTTTGTGTAACATTAGCAACACATAGCTGTTTGATAAAGTAGTCAAGCCAAAAGCTAATCATATTAATTACCGTTATATGTCCGACGTTATAAAAAGCGATACATAAAACGCATTACCATTCTGATACATTGACTTGTGGACGAGCCTATATGAATGAGTGGAGGCAGGGCTCATTTGCATATGCATGGCTCCGCGTATACTAAAGGAAGCAAGGGTGTAGAGCAGTGGTTTTCAAACTTTTTTAAGCGCGACCCATATATAGGCCTTACATTCAAACAAGTCAAGCCAAGCGTAAGAATACTTATAATGGGCCATTTGACTGTATTATCCATTAAACCACTAGATGGCACAAAAATTCAGCTCAACGCAAAGTTGATTCTGCACTAATTTGATCTAGCTATATATGGGACGCTAATTAACTTGTTGTTAACCAACAATAATTTTAACAAATTAATCATTTGCTGCATACTTAAATATACACTACAAATATATATATTTGGTGTGTTTTTGAGAAAGAAAAAAAACCAGGTAAGTCACGTATAAGTCGCATTTGATTGCATTCGGAAATAATAGCCTACAGGTAAATAAAGCAAAATGTTATAATGTAGGCTACTACAAACATTATAAACACTACAAACACAGCTATAGGTTATTTTATGTCCCCTCACTCCAGAACAAATCTAAATCTAAATTTAATGGTATTCAGAACAGATCAAGAATTAAAAAAAATATAAGTAGGCTAACTGTTTAAATCCAGAGAAATAAGCCATTTGAACCAGGACACGGACCATGTCCGTGCAGTGCCAATGACATCATACCTGCAATACCCTCAATTTCCGGTATTTTGTAGAAACCATGGAAACGGCAAAGACGCTTTAATAAATTATGTGTTTTATTAGACAGGTGAGCAACTGTTTGGATACATTCATCGACAGAAAACGAATGATTGTTATACAGCTCAACACAGTTATTCTTATTGTTTAAATCTTGTTTTCTTGATTTACCGCGAGTACCATGTTTTACCATGCCTAATAACGATCTAGCTTACTGCAGTGTGCAACAAGTGTCTCGTAGCCGCTGAGCGAACGCCCAGGGTACCACTATAACGTAACTTTCAACACACTCAAATGTATCTAATATGATAAAACAGCGCTGTGTTACCCCACATACGCATGACCGGAAAGCAGTCGTCTGCGGCATAATAAAAGCTCCACGAAATCAAGGCATCATCAATCTATGCCTTTGTTTTGAATAAGCGACCTCTAGCGGCGAAAAATTACATACTGTGGCTTCAAGGGATAATATCATTGACTACAGGAGGACTTATTTATTAATATACAAGAGAATTTATTAAGATATAAATGATCTTAATATGTTTCAGTGGGGTTTTTAAATTCAAAAACATTAATTTGCAACAGAACATGAAGGTTAAAGAATTGTGTAATGTTTAACTGATTTTGTTAGCACTTTCTAACATAGCTAACTTCATTTTCCAGAGGATAGCTTGACTATAAAGTGTGTAACATGTTGTATAGCATTGGTCAGACGAACAGTCCCACCCCAAACTGACACCAAGGTCACTGTTTCTAAAGCCCTATAGTGTTTACATTTTCAGGGAAATCAAATATGAATGGCATACTTTGAGCTACTATATGGGAGAAAGTATTTCACCAGAAAAAGTCCACATGCTTTAAATGTAACTTGTTTTAAAGTAGCTTCCTCAACACTGGGCCTGTTTATCTCTCAGTATGAGTAAGCATTATGTTATCGCTGGGTTTTGGCTGGCACAAACCAAACAAACTCCCAGCTCACGAGTACTACTCGGCATCCTTACTGAAAAAAGCAAGAAAACCAGAATAAAAAGGCTTTATCTCACCTCTGCAAATGTGCTGCCTGCGTTTCATCGGCCCCGAGCACGGCCCTCCCTTGTGAAATCCATTCCTTTTTCCCCTGCTAGTTCCCACAGGGCTGTGTGGAAGCTGAGCGCCTTATTGAAACTGCCATCTTATCCCAAGAAAAAAGAGAAATCACACAGACAGACCACTTCTCAAATAGACAAGTAATAAGTCTCGGTCAAGAGACGCAGCCTTTTTTGAGTACAAATTGGCCCCAGGCTTTAAATTTAAAGCAATTTTTGTATTACTCTGACGCTCAGAATATGAAATAAGTACAGAGCGAGAGAGCTTTGAAATTGTGCAGACAACAGCAGTTACTAACAGGAATGCCATGAGTCTGGTAACCAGGCAGCTAAAAAATGGCAAGCACATTTTAGAGAGGAAAAAAAAAAACTTTAAGGTCAGCAGATAGTGAGACATATAGATTTCCCTGGAGCTCTTTGATTTAGACAATGCCACTGTAATATTATTTATGATTCTGCTTACATTTCTTCCATAATCTGACGTTACATTTGGAGCAGTAAAGAGCACATCTTGCTGTAATATCTCAAGTTGTGACCAAGCACTGCGTCAGTTTGGAGTATAAATGCTTGTAGGTGTTTTCAATACACTATAGTGTCCTAAAAATCACTTTTCACATTTTATTGTCTTCTTTATTATCCTCTTTTTATCTTCCTTTCCAAAATACAAAATAAATTCTCTCAACCGATGCTGTAAATAGCACATACTGTGTAAATATATTACTATTATTAAAATAATGCGTTGTAAACAATTGCTCTGACTGATTCAGTGAGTTCATTCAGGGAATTAAGGATCCATTAGACTGATTCAAATGTTAACTCCTAACTCTAGGCTGAATCCGAAATCGACCCCTAAACCCTCAATCACTATTCCCTACTTTAGTCCACTAATATAGTTCACTTGAAGGAGTGAATAAACAAGTGAGCGCATTCGCACAGCCGCTGTGTGTACATCGGCTGTACACTCGTTATTGCAGTGCAATGTGGGTTTGAATGAGGTTTTGGACAACACTACAAATGGCTGTCCCCTCAAATAGTGCCCTATATAAGGGTATAGGGGGCGATTTCGTATTCATTTTTGAATGGTTCATTAAAAGGACCAGCTCAAAAGAGTTATTTGTCCATGAATGGGTATACATCAGTTGTGATGTATGTTTTTGATTCACTAAAAAGAACCGTTTCATATGAGTCATTTGTTCACTAATGGGACTACACCGGCTGTGTCCAAAATCGCCCCCTATACCCTTAAATAGGGCATTATTTGAGGGGACAGACATTTGTAGTGGTATCCGAAACCACATTGGACGTTATTGAGTGCACTCATTCAATCCCACAATGCAACGCAATAACGAGTGTACAACTGATGTACCCTCAACCATAGATATGTATACATATGCCCTCAAGGGCTAGAGAATACCCGTAATGCACCGTGATAGTTGTGCGCTGAATGAATTCCCGCGTCTCGCCAGAAGATGGCGCCCGCAGCTGAATCATCCATCCATTCATTTTTTCAAACCCCGCTGGTCCAGCGCAGTATCATACAGGTATAAATTAGTTTTTAATTGATTATTAAATTGTTTAATTGTGGTTTATAGATGCTAGTTTACATGGCAGAGTTCAAGATAAAACTTTTCATTACTACTGGAGCTGCCAGTTTGCTACATTTCAAATAATTATTAAACAACAAGCACAAACTATGCAAAATCGGCAGCCTTTCTGGCGCATTCAGTGTCTGAATTCACTAACTCATTTTCGTTCACTCCTTCACGTGAACTATATTAGTGGAGTAATGTAGGGTATAGTGAATGAGGGTATAGGGGCGATTTCGAACACAGCACAGTTATGTTTAATGTATTTGATTCACTAAAAAGAGTAATTTTTTCGTGAATTGGACATTGTCACGCTGTATATGCTTGCATCCTGATAGGTCAAGCAGAATTTTTTTTTTTTTTTTATCATTACTATCACGGTCCATTTCATCACATTCAGACTGCAAACTGACAAAAAAAATTGGCCAAGCCAAAAATGACAAAATATTTAGTGGTCTTTTAATGGTCTCTTAACAATTATAATCACAAGCCACTGGTCAGGATATTAGCACGAAATGCACAAATACTGTAGATAAAGAATAGCCTTCCACTCAATGTTAATGTCTGCAAACAGTTCATGAGTAGTTGCAAAATGTCTCCCAGTTCGTTTGAATTTAATGTGAGACCAAATACTCACTAGATGGTTCAAATCTGGACTCTGACCAGGCCAAAACATGAGCCTGATGGACTTGTTCTCAAGCTGCTTCTTGGTTGTCTTTGTAATTTGGGCAGAGGCATTGTCTTGAACAATAACATCCGATCAGTCCTCTTTAGATAACAACTTTTCATTTGCAGGAAGCAAGCCATTCTGCAATATTCTCCTGTACTCCAAAGCATTAAATGACTTTTCACAGTGAAGTAGCTCACCCATACCAGCACAATGACACCTCTTCCTCCATGCTTCACTGTGGAAGAGAAGCATTTATTATTATATTTCTCACCGCTCTTTGGCATCAAAATGCAACTCTTTTTTCATTGTGATTCATCACTCCACACACAACTTCCCATATTTTACACAAAAAAAACCTAAAAAAATTAAGTAGTGCATTTGCTTAAATTTTACTAATTTCCTGACCAATCATTTGTGGTTAAGTGTTTAGCTGGGGGGCTTGTCCTTTTTTCTTCTTCTAAGAGTGTAGGTAAAATATTTTGCTGTCAAGTTGTTTCAGCAACCTCTGCTGAAAATCAATGCAAGAACACTGGCATTTTGGGATTTTAAGAATCAATATCAAGACCATTCTAATGAAGGTTGTGAGTAATCTGAACATTAATATTTTTACCTAGCACTAATATTTAGATACAGCCAGCCTTTCCTTTCCCTATTTTTACTAGCCTCTTTTTTTGTAGGATCCTGGGCCAGCCAGTCCTCTAACATTATCTACACAAAGCCATCTGTTGGATCACTAGCTCAAGTAACAGTTCATTCCAGAGTCTCGTCCTCCTGGCCTGTATGGGAATTGCTTTCCATGATCTCTTCAACTCTGTCTGGATTGAAGTGCTGAAGATGAAGAGCCACTCTTCTCATCCTCTCAGTTTCTACTTCTTCTGAAAGTGTCTTAAGGTAAGACTGGCTAGTGCAGTTCAGCAAAACAGTCCCTCATGGCCATTTAAAATGTTTTCCCTGTGATGGCAAAGCTGTTACTAATAATATTTTGTATTATAATCCGTTTTTAAAACTGCTGCATAATATATTTTATGGAAACATAAAAAACACATATACATACACTCACCTAAAGGATTATTAGGAACACCTGTTCAATTTCTCATTAATGCAATTATCTAATCAACCAATCACATGGCAGTTGCTTCAATGCATTTAGGGGTGTGGTCCTGGTCAAGACAATCTCCTGAACTCCAAACTGAATGTCAGAATGGGAAAGAAAGGTGATTTAAGCAATTTTGAGCGTGGCATGGTTGTTGGTGCCAGACGGGCCGGTCTGAGTATTTCACAATCTGCTCAGTTACTGGGATTTTCACGCACAACCATTTCTAGAGTTTACAAAGAATGGTGTGAAAAGGGAAAAACATCAAGTATGCGGCAGTCCTGTGGGCGAAAATGCCTTGTTGATGCTAGAGGTCAGAGGAGAATGGGCCGACTGATTCAAGCTGATAGAAGAGCAACTTTGACTGAAATAACCACTCGTTACAACCGAGGTATGCAGCAAAGCATTTGTGAAGCCACAACACGCACAACCTTGAGGCGGATGGGCTACAACAGCAGAAGACCCCACCGGGTACCACTCATCTCCACTACAAATAGGAAAAAGAGGCTACAATTTGCACAAGCTCACCAAAATTGGACAGTTGAAGACTGGAAAAATGTTGCCTGGTCTGATGAGTCTCGATTTCTGTTGAGACATTCAGATGGTAGAGTCAGAATTTGGCGTAAACAGAATGAGAACATGGATCCATCATGCCTTGTTACCACTGTGCAGGCTGGTGGTGGTGGTGTAATGGTGTGGGGGATGTTTTCTTGGCACACTTTAGGCCCCTTAGTGCCAATTGGGCATCGTTTAAATGCCACGGCCTACCTGAGCATTGTTTCTGACCATGTCCATCCCTTTATGACCACCATGTACCCATCCTCTGATGGCTACTTCCAGCAGGATAATGCACCATGTCACAAAGCTCGAATCATTTCAAATTGGTTTTTTGAACATGACAATGAGTTCACTGTACTAAAATGGCCCCCACAGTCACCCGATCTCAACCCAATAGAGCATCTTTGGGATGTGGTGGAACGGGAGCTTCATGCCCTGGATGTGCATCCCACAAATCTCCATCAACTGCAAGATGCTATCCTATCAATATGGGCCAACATTTCTAAAGAATGCTTTCAGCACCTTGTTGAATCAATGCCACGTAGAATTAAGGCAGTTCTGAAGGCGAAAGGGGGTCAAACACAGTATTAGTATGGTGTTCCTAATAATCCTTTAGGTGAGTGTATATTCAGATTTTAATGTTTCTAAAGTTATGTATACATAAATACTTTCAGGTTAGAAGATATCAGTACATCCATAACTATTTATGTTCTTTTTATGGGTACATTTTCTCAATTCATCCGCCACTATAGTCCAGACACATTGAGCTGTAGAGTTCATTTGACAAACGCAGGTTCAAATCTAACCGGTTATAGTTACCATTTCAGTTAGTTAGTTGAAATATTAGTTACTGTATAAAACATTCACAATATAGTCAACCTATAATTCATCAAATCGGCAGAAAACGTCTGGCAGAGATGAACATTTCAGTGAACTGGGAAAAGGCAAAACGTAAAGTACAAATTGAGTATAAATGGAAACAGATGTTGCAATTAAAAGTGAAAATTTCTACTTGGCAGCAGATATCGGACCATTGATCTACATTTAGAGGACAGTAACTTTATTCAAGTATGTGTGTGTGTGAGAGAGAGACTTAGCCAAACTGCATAGGTAAAGCAGGTGTCAGACCCACACAGTCACACAATCATCAGTTTTACAAACACAGTTTCTCCACAACAATTAAACTGAAATTATCTGCAGCATGTGCATTCCCCAATCAAAAAACGTGCAATTGGGCAAGTCCATTTTCTTTCATGACTAATGCAGTTAGCGATTAATGAGTGTGAAGTGGGAAAAGGGTGGATTAATTATAATGCCTTCTCCTGATTTTGACCAAATGCCAAGGCAGAATTGCATGCATCCTTCAAAGAACAAAAGAACAGGCAATCCGATTCATTAAAACAAGCTTAGTAAAAAAACTACATTCAACAGATGAAGAAAAGTGCTGTGTTGCACATGAAGGTGAGTAAATGATGACAGAATTTTCATCTTTGTGTGTACTATTCTTTTAAGGCAGCACACTATTTTTCAAAGCAGCTGATTTAACTTGACGAATTTTGCAATTGAACTGAATCAGCATTGAACTGACTCAAAGGGCCCTATCATACACCTGGTGCAATGCAAGTGTCTTAGTTTCAGCCCGACACAATTATCATCTTCACGTCCAGCGCCACGTTGTTTGTGGGTACACAACGCACGTACACTCTGCTTATTACACACACAGGGACGCGCAGCAACACAAACATTTTTAAATATAAAAAATAAACGGATTAAAATATAAAAGATTATTATTTTGTACATAAATATAAAAATGCTTACATATCATAATGGATAGTTATTGCATGTATCAGAATTAGTCTACCTATTTGCAGTAATGACGAGCAAGCAGGCGTCATTGGACTAGCAGATCCATTTCCTCGCTAGAGAAGCGTTCAGTTTTTCTGCTTGCAAATTCCGCCATGTAAATAGCGAACAGAAGTTATGACATGACAATGAATCAGTAGTTTAAAATCCTTGAAACATTTATATTTGATAGGGGCTTTTGATTCTTCAGATAGGCATGTCTCATTGCTCTTCCTTGTGATGGGTAATATCAGATGCTCATGCCATTCTTGGTGACGAGTTATTTTTTTGATATGTGGCTCCTTGGAGGTCAATGACAGGCTTTTGTGTTTTTACATCAAACATTGTGTCATGAGCACTGAATGGCATGACTTCTGTACTGAGAGATTAATAGCCTTCACAGAGAGAGCTATTGAGCCCATTCACCTTAGCCATGACACGGCCATGGCATGAGAGTCCTTCTCCATAATCGTTTCCTTTTTCTCCTGTACAAAGCGCAGACATTACGGCAATCAGGAAACTCGTTTTCTGCAAATTGGATATGACATTTGACACGGGTATGACAAATCTAATAAATACGCTCTTTATGCATGTGACGATTTCACTTGTGCATTCAGAGAGCATCGGCGAGGTCAGTCAGGAGAGGGCAGAGAAGAAATTGATTGTGAAATGTTTCTAGAGACTGTAGAAACAGTGGCTGTTGCCACATTAATCATTGAAGTAGGCTTATTTGTGATTCAATTAATGTTTCTTATATTTATATTATATTTTTTGTTGCAAAACTTTTGTCAGAATCTGTTGTGTGACTGTTGTTTTTTTTTTTATTGCAATTCCAATTCAACATCCTGTGGTTCTTAGCTAAGTCGGTTCAGTTATGGTTGATGCAGGATTCGCAGTAGATAAACACATAAACAAAGGTGTAATCCAGACAGAAATGATGGCAATAATAATCCAAACAGGGAAGGAGACAATAAAAAATGCAACAGCTTTACAAGCATACATGTAAAGACAACAACTGACAAAAGACAACTGAAACACAGGATGGTCACTGTGATTTTGCCAAGTAAGACATGTTCCTGGATCAACATGTTTTGTTGATCCTGGAACAACATTCCTGTCTGAAAATTCAGTTCAAACCATACACCCCCCACAAACTTAACCCTACCCATAAGTTATCCCGAAAATCAGAGGGAAATGACAGGTGAATAACACGGATGAAGCACCTAAACCTGGTTGTAAGCCTAAACTTGACATAAAATGTAAACCTGTCCCTCAAATCTGATCATCGGAACATGTTGCATTTGGTGAAATCATGTTCACCGGGGTAATATACACTGGATAACAAGAGGCTAACAAGGAAGCATGTCCTGATTTTGCCAATTTAGATGAGTTCCTGGGTCAAAATATTTTGTTGATCTTGGAACAACATTCCTGTTTAATCATAAACATATCCCTACCTCTAAACCTAACCCTACCCATAAATTATCCCAAAAATCAGAGGTAAATGATGGTGAATAACACTGATGTAGAAGCACCTAATTGTAAGACTAAACTTGACTGTAAACTTCTCTCTCAATACTGATTGGAATGTTGGAATTGATTGGAATGTTGTTCCAGGATCAACAAAGATGTTGATCCAGGAACATGATGCACTTGGTGAAATCAGGTTCTGCAACAAGGAGGGTAATCAAAAACAATGGAAACAAACAATAGTGGTAACTAGAAGCATAGGCATACAGCAGGGGTGTCCAATCCTGATCCTGGAGAGCCAATGTCCTGCAAAGTTTAGCTCCAACCCAAATTAAACACACCTGAACCAGCTAATCAAGGTCTTACTAAGGATACTAGAAACTTCTAGGCAGGTGTGTTGAGGCAAGTTGGAGCTAAACTCTGCAGGACAGTGGCCCTCCAGGAACGAGTTTGGACACCCCTAGCATACAGGAACAAACCACAGGAAGCGAACAAACGGGAATAGAAACAGAAATACACTTCAAAATGAAATTCCTATAACACAGAATAAAATTGTGACAGATTCAAATTTCAACTCATGAATTAGAGGAATAAAATTCTTAAATTGAATTCTCTATTATAGAAACATTACAATCAGCCGCTTAATTCAATATGTTCTATGAACTCAACGTATTCCAAATTTTTTTTGACATGCAGCACATCACGCAAAAACTGTTTTGCACTGAATGAAAAAGTGAATAAAAAAACATTTAAAAAAAAAACTATGAAAAACAATGGTAACACCTTAGATTAGGGAACACATATTCACTATTAACTAGGAGTTCGCTTTCAGTCGATCACGTTCGACGTACGTCGGACGTCACCGACGAATTGGGATCACTTCAGGGAGCCCCTATCAGCTTCGAGATATAGAGAATAGAGATATAGAGAACCGGCCAATGACTATTGACAGAGCACTGTTGTCATTCACTTCGGAGCCGAACTGCGTTGATGAAGAGCGAGACTGCCTGTCTATTCAGCAGAGAGAGAGAGAGAGAGCGTGAGGAAGACGTTACGTGCTGGTGTGACGGCACAAACAGCGTGACCGCGAGTTCACTGCTGCTATAAACAAACTGCTGTTCTCACAGCAACTGTTGGTTTGGTGAGGGCGTTTGTTACAGTGAGTGCAGACACAGGCTGCACTTATATCCTGTGTGCTGCCGCGGTCTTTCCCTGGGTGCTTCAGCACTTCTAAAAGAGCGTTTCCTCACAAAAGAGCAACACGGGTGTGACACTGCGTCTTTTTCAAGATGTCATTCCACCCGTGCGTTTCTGGATGCAGTCGTTCCCTGTCGCCAGCTGACGGTCACAATCGTTGTATCACGTGTCTGGGCATTCAGCACGCTGAGGCAGCTTTTGTGGATAGTTCATGTTCCCTCTGCGGGAACATGACTATCTCGGCACTTAGGTCGAGACTCACCTACCTTCGGGAAGGCGGAGTCCCCCTACCCATACCTCGATCTAGTGCTATTTCTCATAATAGACCTACTTCGACGGATGGCCGGGGTGACCTGAGGATTACGTTCAGGGCAAACCCACCGAGCCAGCCTCCGTAGGCCCCTGATCCCTCACAAGCGCCGCAGCCAGTAGAGCTTCCGGAGGAAATCACTGGCCTCTCCCATGGGCTTCCAGTGGTGACCTTCGGGGCTCCAGCAGATGAACAGATGTCGATTGCTGCATCGGAGGGGGAGTTCCGGTCCTCGGAGGATGAAGATTCGGCTGTACTGCCTCCCTCTGGGAGAGTGGCAACGGCCGAGTCGGACCCCGAGTTGACGGCTATGCTTTCCCGGGCCAGGTCGTGGACGACACCATTTAGTGCCAGAAACAGACCTAGTGGCTCCTCCCTCCTCACTACCCTTGACGGCGGGCAAGCCAGGGGGTACGTGGGAATCCCGCCAGTGGAGCGGGCCGTCGCGATGCAACTGTGTCCAGCTACCGCCTCCAACTGGCGCAGTGACCCGCGGCTCAGTGGTAGTAACTGTGGCGTTTTCCAAAGGGATCCCAATTCGTTGGTGACGTCCGACGTACGTCGAACGTGACCGACTGAAAGGGAACGTCTCGGTTACGTATGGTAACCCTCATTCCCTGAAGGAGGGAACGGAGATGTACGTCCCGTCGCCACAGTTGCTGTACCATCACTGCATGGCCGAGTCACTAGTTCGGCTCCTCAGTGAAAAACAACAGTGCGCTGTACCATACGTAACCGAGACGTTTTCCCTCAATAAACTCTTAATTATTGCTAATTGATAGTTAGTAATGTAGTAGTAGTGGTTATTTTTGGGTATGGGGAAGGGTTAAAGGCATAGTTTACCTAAAAATGAAAATGTTGTCATCATTTACTCACCCTCATGTTGTTCCAAACCCGTATGAATTTCTTTATTCTGTTGAACACAAAAGAAGATATTTTGAAGAATGTTGGTAACCAGACAGTTAAGTCAATGGATGCCGTCAACTGTCTGGTTTTTGGGTGAACTATCCCTTTAAGGGATCAAGAATATGATCATGCAGAATAAGGCATTAATATGTGCTTTATAAGTACTAATAAGCAGTCAATATGCTAGTAATATGCATGCTAATAAGCAACTAGTTAATAGTGAATAGTGTTCCCTAATCTAAAGTGTTGCAATTCTCAGACATTTTGACAGAATTTGTGGGATTAGAAGATTTATTCAAACATACATTACATATTTAAAACATCAGTAACAGGTTATAATAATATTCCACATTTTTAATTGAACAATATATTTTTTATTTTTTGGGAAGTAGAAAATTGATTATTATTATTATTAAAGGCTATTAGCTACTCAACATAACATAATCATAATTATATGCCTTTTCAGAAATAGCTTATCTCAATTGTCACTCTTTCTCAGATTACCAGATAAGTAGATATTTTATATTTATAAATAATTACAAACCAGCACGTTGTCTTTGCCCACTAGTCATTGCCATCTTGGAAATTACGAACTTCACAAATCTGATGTCCCACCTTGAGTGCTGTTTAAATTATTATTTTAAAAT
Organism: Rhinogobio ventralis; assembly: GCA_039654625.1. Lineage (NCBI taxonomy): Eukaryota > Metazoa > Chordata > Actinopteri > Cypriniformes > Gobionidae > Rhinogobio > Rhinogobio ventralis. The sequence continues at coordinate 29,354,117 of CM077212.1, forward strand.
ATGAGGTGAGATCATCCTGTCTGTACTGACCTATCACTGTCACAACTGCTATGTTGCATGGAACTGCACCTAAGACTTTTACTCACTGTTGAAGTTATGTATATGGTTGCATGACGTAAAAGTTTTGATTTGAGTTTTATGGAATGCACATATTAGCGATGGAGTCTTGTGTGACTGCGTTAGCATTTTTAAACTGCTGCTCAATAAATTCCTTGGCATCCTGTGGTTGTTCGTGGTCAATTCAATTGAAGGAAGCCAGTTCTTAAATGCTAAATTTTACCCAATAATGATTAGAAACTATGTTTCCCGTGAGAGCATGTTGGCTGTGATTGTTCTACAGTTGGTATTCAAGAGGTTAATCTTGGTTATGAAAGATTTCAGACAAACAAGCTCCTCTCTACCGCTTAGCTTTGCCTCAGGCCAAAATCTCTGTTCTTCTCTTTTTTTTTGGCTTGCTTCATTTTATTTTCACAGTTCGTTGCCATTAAGTCAGTCAGACTTCAAACTGCAGGGTTTGGATGAGCTCATGGGTTAAGCGTGATATAAAAAAATTATTTGCAATCATTGAATAACAGTGCATGAACAAATATAGACTGTGGTTATATCACACTGAGCATGTTCACTGTAGGTATATTACCAGAAGTCTTCAGAGAGACCTCACTGCTATCAAGCTCTTTTCTCATTAAGAAAGAGATGAAAGCATAATGGCTGCTCCGTGCACACACTCCTAAGTGTGAAAAGAGCCAAGGCATATCAGATTTAGGAGCTGATGGGAATGTGGTCTCTGTTCTCCGTGCTGCATTGTGGCCTTCCTCTGGCTTGTTCATGTACATAGCTCCCATTGCTCCTGTTATATCTCTGTTTTCTTTTCCCCTGAACAGGACAGAAGCCATTATGTTGACACTCTAAATGGAGGTTTAATGATCTTGTGATCCCACACTGCTATGTTTTAAAATGAGCAGCCATATGGAGTGACACTCTTTAGGACCGTCTCATTGCACCATGGTGTCTTTGAATCTATGAAAAGTAAGACACATTTAAAGACTCAGGGGGGCATAGGGGAGACCTATGGGAGGGAAATATGAAAAAAAAAATTGAAAATGCATTCAAATTATATGGTTACATTTTATTTCGATGGTCAACTTCAGACATTCTACTAACTATGGCCACATTTGCACTGCAGGTCTTGATGCCCAGTTCCAAATTGTTAATTATATAGAATTTATTTTTCTTTCAAAGTAAGCCAAAACTGAACAGACAGAAGGCTGTTATAATTTTACGTCATCTTGCCCGATCAACACTGCGTGAATATTTTCATAATAACATGAGCAGAGTGGAATAAAGAATGTGATCAGTGTGATTGATATTCAAAACAGTAAGCAAGCGCTGCTTTGTTTATGGTACCCGCAGTCTTAGTTTCGCTTTCCCCTTTTGAATGACGAATATAGACAAATATATCTGCTTAAATAGACAGCTATCTAATTCACACGCAGGTGCAGAACGCACATGCTATAGTTGACAGTTGCCTGTTGTCCTTTTGGTCTGTTCAGGTGCTGTTTTTTTCCCCGTATACACTTATCCGATTGATTTCAGATTTATTTCCATATATGAATGAGGCCTGAAACCGATCTGAGAATATCGGAATCCATGTGCTTTTTTCCTGCTTAAACATTCGTGGATCATATCCGATCTGTGCCACATGGGAGGAAAAAAATCGGAATTGGGTCCCTTGAATCATGTAATTTAAATACGGCCAAACAGTAACTTTACAACTACATGTCAACTAACTCAGACTATTAGTAGACTATAGTAGACTGTAAGGTTAGGTTTAGGTGTTAGGATTGGGTTAGTATAATAAGTTGACATGTATTTGCAATGTTACTTATAGTCTGTAAAATGTCTGTTGGGGGAGTATCAAAATATAGGGCCCTATCATACACCCGGCGCAATGCGACACCAGGCGAAACGCAAATGTTTTTTGCTAGTTTCAGCCTGACGCAGTTATCATTTTGACGTCCTGCGCCATGTTGTTTAATGGGCAAATGCACTCGCGCCCATCTGTTCACCCATGGGCATGCTGGTATAAAAACGAGGTGTGTTCAGGCACATTGTTGGAGCGTTGCTATTTTGAGGCAACTGAAATTGACTGCGCCATTGACCAACAAAAACCTGGTCTAAAGTCAATAGCACAGTATTTTTTATGTTATTTAAAGGGTGCGTACACTCTGCTTATTACACACACAGGGACGCGCAGCAGCACACAACATGTTTAAATATTAAAAATAAAAGGATTCCTCTCTGGAGAAGCATTCAGTCTTCCCACTCACAAATTCCGTCATGTAAATAGCGAATCCGCCATGGTGCGAGCTCAACTGGCTTTTAAAGGGAATGGGAGATGAGACTCTGATTGGTTTATTGCACGTTTCGCCCAAAACACACCCATGACTCATTAAGAGAATAGGTACAATCCTTTTTGACCATGCGCCTGGTGCGCAGACCGTTTTTTCCGTCGTTAAACTAGCAAAAGTGGATTCGGACACGCCCTGAGTGCACCTGTGCCGTGCGCTTCAGGCCATTCACTCAGATCGTTAAAATAGGGCCCAAAGTGTTAGCAGATATTAAGCAGACAGTCTCATAGTAGCCTACTCTAATGAGAGTTGGTTGACATGTAGTTGCAAAGTAGTAAGTAGAATGTCTAAAGTGGACCATCGAAATAAAGTGCTTCCAATTATTTTTCAATCAATTTTACACTGTGCAAAAGTCAACCAAGAGGTAAAGCATATATGCATAGGCCTATATACAGTGGTGGTCAGAATTATTGGCACCCCTGGTAAATATGATCAAATATGGCTGTAAAAAATAAATCTGCATAGTTTATCCTTTTGATCTTTTATTCAAAAAATTCACAAAAATCTAACCTTTCATTGAAGTAAAAGAATGGAAAGTGGGGGGTAAATCACATTATGAAATAAATGCTTTTCTCCAAAACATGTTGGCCACAATTATTGGCACCCTTTTATTAAATACTTTTTGCACCCTCCTTTTGCCAAGATAACAGCTCTGAGTCTTCTTCTATAATGCCTGATGAGTTTGGGGAACACCGGACAAGAGATCAGAGACCATTCCTCCATATAGAATCTCTCCAGATCCTTCAGATTCCCAGATCCATGTTGGTGCTTCTTCTCTTCAGGTCACCCCACTCTTTTTCTATAGGGTTCAGGTCAGGGGACTGGGATGGTCATGGCAGAAGCTTTATTTTGTGCTCGGTGACACATTTGTGTGTTGATTTTGATGTTTGTTTTGGATCGTTGTCCTGATGGAAGATCCAACCACGGCCCATTATAAGATTTCTAGCAGATGCCGTCAGGCTTTGATTTTTTTATCTGTTGGTATTTGCTAGAATCCATGATACCATGTATCTGAACAAGATGTCCAGGACCTCCAGCAAAAAAATAGGCCACAACATTAAAGATCCAGCTGTGTTTTTAACCGTGGGCATGGGGTACTTTTTATCCCTGTTTGCACCAAACCCATCTGGTGGATTTGCTGCAAAAAAGCTCTTTTTATAGTTTCATAGTTTTCGTCCCTTTTGAATTTCCAGTCGTGTCTGACAACTGAATATGCTGGAGTTTGTTTCTGGATGAGCAAGAAGGATTTTGCTTGAATCCCTCCCAAACAACATGTGGTCATGTAGGGGTTGTTTGATTTTTTTTTTTTTAGGCTTTCTGACCCCAAGACTCAACTAATCTCTGCGATTCTCCATCTGTGATCCCTGAAGAGTCTTTGTCCACTCAAACTTTCCTCCTCGCCATGCATTAAGACAATATAGACACACGTCCTCTTCCTGGCAGATTTGTAACATCTTTAGTTGATTGGAACTTCTTCATTATTGCCCTGATGGTGGAAATGGGAATTTTCAATGCTTTAGCTATTTTCCTACAGCCACTTTATATTTTGTGACGCTCAACAATCTTTTGCTGCACATCAGAACTATATTCTTTGGTTTACTCATTGTGATGAATGATTAAAGGAATTTGGTCTTTGTGTTTCCTCATATTTATACTCCTGTGGAACAAGACATCATAGCTGGACAATTTCATGTTCCTAGTCACCCTAGTGTGCTAAAAAATGTAAATATTAATGGGTATATACTGCAGAGATAATTTACTCATAAAAAATTCTAGGGGTGCCAATAATTGTGGCCAACTTGTTTTGGAGAAAAGCATTTATTTAGTAATGTGATTTACCCTCCACTTTCCTTCAAAGAAAGGTTAGATTATTGCGAAATTTTTGAATGATAGATCAAAAGGATAAACGATGCAGATTTATTTTTACAGCCATCTTTGATCATATTTACCAGGGGTGCCAATAATTCTGACCACCACTGTATATTTTAAACAGACAGGAAAGTCAATACAGTATCATGTGGCTATGAGACTCTCAAAGGTCAGGCCTAAACTTTGAGTCAGTTTTTACTCTTGAAACATGCAAGAAGCCATCTGCTCTCACATGCAAGCAGTGAGGTCCACAATATTAAGTTAAACATCAATGAGTCACTTCTCCTATAATGCTCCAAGACGTGTTGTGAATCCCCACCAAAACCCTGCGGATGATTTGAGAAATGGCTCCCTCTTGCTTCTCTCTCTGAATCTACGAACGAGTTAATCACATATTAGTCAGCCTCGCTGTCATGAAGACACTGATATTTGCCTCGAAAAAGCCATGCTGTGGTAATCCCTCTCTGTGTATGTAGCTGGGTAATGATCATACCGAGCCGGCTAATCTGGATTTAGAGTTTAAAACACTGCCACTTGCGGCGAGTCCAATCCGCGGCTGTTATTTTTCACTCAGAGCTCCTCAGAAGATATTCACCTGGCAAAGAGGGGGACAAGATAACTAAAGGGATGCCAGCCGAGAGACGTCTGGCACATCAGACTTTCCTGGATTAAGACGGATGTCAGGATTTAGTGAAACCTGCTCGAGGAATTATAGACTATTTATCCCACCAGGTAGACCGATGGTTTTGTGGGATACAACTGAGTTGCATTTTTTACAACAATGCAATTTGAACCCTTTAAATGTGAAATTTGCAGCTTTTAAATTTGTTAGGAAGACAGTAGGAAGACAGCACAATTATATCAGTAAATTTCTTTGCAAACAATCACAAGCAACCTAGAATATTAACACCTACTCAGCATATGCTGAATAAAATCATTTTACTTATGAGAAGCTTTCAACAACAAAGAAATGAAAAACTGCTTCCATGAAACTTTAATATATTGCAACGTTTTGACCAAACCTTCTAAGACCTTGTTTGGTCATAACATTGCAATATATTTACGTTTCTTTTGTTTGTTTTTCTTTTACTGAGCACCTGCTCATTTTTTTTATGCACGCACACTACTTTGAACTGAAAAACTTTCAACAACAACAACAAAAAATATTTTCTGTTATAAAAGGAATATACACTCACCTAAAGGATTATTAGGAACACCTGTTCAATTTCTCATTAATGCAATTATCTAATCAACCAATCACATGGCAGTTGCTTCAATGCATTTAGGGGTGTGGTCCTGGTCAAGACAATCTCCTGAACTCCAAACTGAATGTCAGAATGGGAAAGAAAGGTGATTTAAGCAATTTTGAGCGTGGCATGGTTGTTGGTGCCAGACGGGCCGGTCTGAGTATTTCACAATCTGCTCAGTTACTGGGATTTTCACGCACAACCATTTCTAGAGTTTACAAAGAATGGTGTGAAAAGGGAAAAACATCCAGTATGCGGCAGTCCTGTGGGCGAAAATGCCTTGTTGATGCTAGAGGTCAGAGGAGAATGGGCCGACTGATTCAAGCTGATAGAAGAGCAACTTTGACTGAAATAACCACTCGTTACAACCGAGGTATGCAGCAAAGCATTTGTGAAGCCACAACACGCACAACCTTGAGGCGGATGGGCTACAACAGCAGAAGACCCCACCGGGTACCACTCATCTCCACTACAAATAGGAAAAAGAGGCTACAATTTGCACGAGCTCACCAAAATTGGACAGTTGAAGACTGGAAAAATGTTGCCTGGTCTGATGAGTCTCGATTTCTTTTGAGACATTCAGATGGTAGAGTCAGAATTTGGCGTAAACAGAATGAGAACATGGATCCATCATGCCTTGTTACCACTGTGCAGGCTGGTGGTGGTGGTGTAATGGTGTGGGGGATGTTTTCTTGGCACACTTTAGGCCCCTTAGTGCCAATTGGGCATCGTTTAAATGCCACGGCCTACCTGAGCATTGTTTCTGACCATGTCCATCCCTTTATGACCACCATGTACCCATCCTCTGATGGCTACTTCCAGCAGGATAATGCACCATGTCACAAAGCTCGAATCATTTCAAATTGGTTTCTTGAACATGACAATGAGTTCACTGTACTAAAATGGCCCCCACAGTCACCAGATCTCAACCCAATAGAGCATCTTTGGGATGTGGTGGAACGGGAGCTTCGTGCCCTGGATGTGCATCCCACAAATCTCCATCAACTGCAAGATGCTATCCTATCAATATGGGCCAACATTTCTAAAGAATGCTTTCAGCACCTTGTTGAATCAATGCCACGTAGAATTAAGGCAGTTCTGAAGGCGAAAGGGGGTCAAACACAGTATTAGTATGGTGTTCCTAATAATCCTTTAGGTGAGTGTATATATATATATAGTATTGTCAAGTAATGTTTACCACAGACCTTATTTTACTTACAAATTAAAAAAAAAAACATTCTAAAACCCCATAGGGAAATCTTTAGGGAACCAGTGGCGAATTAGTCTTCCAGTTTGCCAGCACCACTCGGTTTGTTCCTGTTATCAAATCTGATTGGTCGAGTGGCGTTCCAAGAGCAGGAACATACAGTTCAACAGCACTGGGACTTTTTACTGTTAGTATTACATCACTTGTCTTTGTTTGCCCAGTCAGTCCAAATCTGTGCATTAAGGATCTCAGCGCTTCTTTCTGCAGGTTACTGCAGGAGTTATTTGAATCACTTGCTCGGCCAAAAACCTTGTGTAACTCACTGTGCTGTGGCTGTAACTTTTTGCATCAAATTCATTACTTTTGGCACATATAAATGTTTCTAATACTGAAAGATAACAGTTAGATTTTTAGTAGTCTGTGAGTTATCAAGCACTGTGTAAAAAAGTGTTACAATTGCTTCGCCTGTCACCCCTAGTTTTTCAGATCACTGTCACTGATGTACCTGAAAAGTTTATTATCTGCCAGATAGTCTATGAATCACAAATAAATCCTCCTCTGACTAAATTACTTTTGAGTATAGCTTATTTTTAATGTCCCTATAGTTCTGAAATCTTGTGACAAATTTGATAGCTTGCAATAACTTACACAAGCTTAAATAGGCAGTGCAAACATCCCTATAAACTTTCCCAGATGTATCCATTTTATTCTGTTCAGGTCAGGGAACCTGGCACTCTGACACACACAGGTGAGCTGCTTTTATTGCAGTCACTGTAACAGTGGAATGAGGAGGTTTGAAGCCTGTAGGATACAGAAGCAGGGGTCTCTGGGAATTAAATCAAAGTGAGAAATGAGGAAGGAAATTGAATTAGATACTTCAATTAATTTTCCATTTCTGAATTCTGTATCTTAATACATTTAAAGATGGCTAATGGAGTGATGGACAGATGGGGGACTTTCATTTGTTTCTCCTCTTCATCCTAGATTAATGATAGATGTATTTAAAAATCTTTAATTAAACTAATGTAGAATGAGATGCAGCTTTGTACGTATGTAATGAGGCCTGGAATCAAACGGCAGAAATATGAAATTAACAGTAAAAACTTCATCTCATGTTACTGTAATTAGAAATAACTAAAATCTCATTATGGCACAACCGACATTGGCAGTGGCGATTGAAGTTCTGCAAGTGTTATTTAATCAAACTATTACATTTGCATACATTTGCAATTACATTCCCCATCCACCAAAAGGATGGGCAAAAGGACAGTAATATAAATTGAGTTGTCTTCAGATCCAAACTTTGCAAGGTTGTCTCTTTTTAAAGACAAGTTTTACCACATGAATATGTAACCATCTGATGCAATGAATGTCGACAAAATGTCAAGGATCAAATTTGCTTCACTGAAGATGTCTTGAAAGATTTATTAGAAACCAGTAGGAGAAAAAAAAAACCCTGAAATATGCATTAATATTTTCTGAGATGGCTTTTTATCACTTGCCTTACCTTTTGGAACAAATTTCCTTTAATGTCTTTACAGAATTGCGCCCAACAGTATAAAGTCACTTATACTAAATAAATAATCACTTTCTAATAATCACTTTATTTGCCTGTTTCTTCTTAAAATAACAGACAGAAAGTTACATGTTGGAAAACTCTTTCAGAGAAACTTCCAATTTCAAATTGCCACACACACACTGTCAACCATAACCGTGCAGAACTGTTTAAATTCAAAACTGATATGCTGCTCTTGATAAAGGAAAGGCTTACATTTTTCATTACTTTCCTGAGATGTTTCAATACTTTGAGAGAAACCGCGATAAAAATAAAATCAGACACAAGGATAATCAATTGCGGAGGATTTGCCTGTTTTAAGAACGACAGAATATTTCTGCTAGGCGCATTCTCAGAAGGGCAATCCTGCATAATATCTTCATCTAATAACTGCCATTTCTTTAATGCGTGCTCTTCCCTAGCAGGCTTCTCAAAAAGGGTTTGAATAACTACCTTTCGAATTACCTGAGAGAGTCGTTTCTGTAATGGCTTTTTAATCACCTTGAAAATCACTATTCCATCACAAAACTTTCTCACATGGTTCGGTAAAAAGTTTCCTTTGGATTTAATGGTCTTGGCAAAGTGTCTGCTACGTCTCTTTCTCTCAATCCCTCACTTACAGTCGTTCCCGCCCTGTACCTCCATCAATCTGCATCAATTTTACTCGCAAAACCAATCTTTTCCATTTTTGACAAATTATACTGCAACCCCATTAAAGACAAAAGTAATGAAGAACAGACTATGGATTCAGTCCGTTTGGAGTGTGTGTCTTTGTTTGTGGCCATCTAACACACAATGCGAATTGAGTTAAATCCATAGATGTTATTCTAGTCTCAAGGATCACTAAACTTGTTGATTTGAATCCTCAGCTAAGGGAAAGTAATAGCCAGTGTGTCACGCTTCACAGATCTCTCTTCTAAATTTCTGTTGTTGATAAACACTCACTAAGCTCAAACACTTTAATCAGCCCACGGATAAAGAAATCAAGAGAAGAATACCACCGCTTTAGCTCACTTCCTTGATTTTTGACATTCAGTCAGGGATTTTCTTTAAGATTAGCCTTTCAAGGCATATTTTTAATGCGGAGCCCCTGAAATTTGTTCTGATCTTTATCCCTCATTTGGCAGTCGTTCGACTCATCAGCAGTTTGATCATGTTATGAGTAATTCTGATCAAATATGCTCTCAACATCTTGCAACTATACATATTTAACCAAGCAAACTCTACTAGATTAGAAAAACGGGACAACTGTGGAATGTAAATGGCTTGTTTACTTTGCGTATCTGCATAGCTATGCAGCATTAACCCCGTTCCTGCTTTGCTCAACATCTTGAAGATGACCGTGGTTGCTCATTTTTGTTTAAATTAATGTAATTATTTTTTTTTATTTAATTGTGAAAAAGAATAATTTCATGACATTTGTTTTCATTAACGTTGAATATCTGTGCTCTTTTACTGAAACTGATGGAACACTGTACAAAAAGTTCACCCAAACATGAAAATTCTTTCAATAATTACTCACCTTCATTTCGTTCCAAACCCGCAAGACTTTCGTTCATCCTCGGAACACCAATGAATAACTTTTAATGAAATCTGAGAGATTTCTGTCCCCGCAACTGACACTTTGACACTTCAAAAAACTTCATAAAAAGATTGTAAAAATAATCTATATAAATTGAGTGGTTTAGTTAAAAATTTTCGAAGAGTCTCGGTCTCGGATTGAATTTAGGCTTTTATTCACATATATGAATTCAAAGAGGAATTATGCGCTCATCTTAATACCACCTCCTTAAACTGATATGGCACCACTACCTGAATTATTGCCTCACCACCTGAATCCTCACTTTGATAACTCCATTTCCTCAGCAGCAACTCCTCCTGAATAAAAAACTTTTTGCAGGTGCTCGATCAAATGAAGCATTTAACTCAAAGTAAACGAGAATCGGCACACTGCCACTGCTGCTCCCAAGGATTTATTGAAATGAACAACGTTTCAACCCAGATGCCTGACGAAGACCCTTTGGGTCGAAACGTTCATTTCAATAAATCCTTGGGAGCAGCAGTGGCAGTGTGCCGATTCTCGTTTACTTTGAGTTTTATTCACATATAAACATTCATTAACTCACACATCAGTTCTGGTAAACGGATCAAACACATCACGTTTGAACTTCCGCAAGAACCAATGAGGTTCACTCTCATGTTACGCAACACATTTGAACCTCCACAAGAACCAATGAGGTTCATTGACGTTTTACGCAGCACGTTTGAGCTTCTGCAAGAAACAATGACGTTCATTCTCGTGCTACGCAGCACGTTTGAGGTTCCGCAAGGACCAATGAGGTTCATTCTCATGTGTTACGCATCACGTTTGAACTTCTGCAAGAACCAATGAGGTTCATTCTTGTGTTATGCAGCACGTTTGAGCTTCCGCAGGAACCAATGAGGTTTATTCTCATGTTACACAGCATGTTCGAGCTTCCGCAAGAACCATTGAGGTTCATTCTCGTGTTACGCAGCACATTTGAACTTCTGCAAGAACCAATGAGGTTCATTCTTGTGTTATGCAGCACGTTTGAGCTTCCGCAGGAAACAATGATGTTCATTCTCGTGCTACGCAGCACGTTTGAGCTTTCGCAAGAACCAATGAGGTTCATTCTCATGTGTTACGCATCACGTTTAAACTTCTGCAAGAACCAATGAGGTTCATTCTTGTGTTATGCAGCACGTTTGAGCTTCCGCAGGAACCAATGAGGTTTATTCTCATGTTACGCAGCACGTTTGAGCTTCAGCAAGAACCAATGAGGTTCATTTTCGTTGTAGGATTTGAGGGCGCACCAGACACAAATGAATCTTCCAGTTAATTCGTTCAAACATAATTCCACACAAAACTCAACTCAACAAATCAACAATCTTGGCCACTTAATGGCCTTGCAAGCTTTGGGCCACACCAAGATAACGGCAGAGATTGTTTGATCCCCAAGACAAAGAGCTAAAACAGATCCCCTTCTTCTTAACGACCTTTAAATGAACTCTGAGTGACACGGTTAAAATCCACAGGAAAATCCCCAGAGACTGTTGTTACATACACTCACCTAAAGGATTATTAGGAACACCTGTTCAATTTCTCATTAATGCAATTATCTAATCAACCAATCACATGGCAGTTGCTTCAATGCATTTAGGGGTGTGGTCCTGGTCAAGACAATCTCCTGAACTCCAAACTGAATGTCAGAATGGGAAAGAAAGGTGATTTAAGCAATTTTGAGCGTGGCATGGTTGTTGGTGCCAGACGGGCCGGTCTGAGTATTTCACAATCTGCTCAGTTACTGGGATTTTCACGCACAACCATTTCTAGAGTTTACAAAGAATGGTGTGAAAAGGGAAAAACATCCAGTATGCGGCAGTCCTGTGGGCGAAAATGCCTTGTTGATGCTAGAGGTCAGAGGAGAATGGGCCGACTGATTCAAGCTGATAGAAGAGCAACTTTGACTGAAATAACCACTCGTTACAACCGAGGTATGCAGCAAAGCATTTGTGAAGCCACAACACGCACAACCTTGAGGCGGATGGGCTACAACAGCAGAAGACCCCACCGGGTACCACTCATCTCCGCTACAATTTGCACGAGCTCACCAAAATTGGACAGTTGAAGACTGGAAAAATGTTGCCTGGTCTGATGAGTCTGGATTTCTGTTGAGACATTCAGATGGTAGAGTCAGAATTTGGTGTAAACAGAATGAGAACATGGATCCATCATGCCTTGTTACCACTGTGCAGGCTGGTGGTGGTGGTGTAATGTTGTGGAGGATGTTTTCTTGGCACACTTTAGGCCCCTTAGTGCCAATTGGGCATCGTTTAAATGCCACGGCCTACCTGAGCATTGTTTCTGACCATGTCCATCCCTTTATGACCACCATGTACCCATCCTCTGATGGCTACTTCCAGCAGGATAATGCACCATGTCACAAAGCTCCAATCATTTCAAATTGGTTTCTTGAACATGACAATGAGTTCACTGTACTAAAATGGCCCCCACAGTCACCAGATCTCAACCCAATAGAGCATCTTTGGGATGTGGTGGAACGGGAGCTTCGTGCCCTGGATGTGCATCCCACAAATCTCCATCAACTGCAAGATGCTATCCTATCAATATGGGCCAACATTTCTAAAGAATGCTTTCAGCACCTTGTTGAATCAATGCCACGTAGAATTAAGGCAGTTCTGAAGGCGAAAGGGGGTCAAACACAGTATTAGTATGGTGTTCCTAATAATCCTTTAGGTGAGTGTATAAACTGCATCAAATCATTCAAAAAGCCTGACTTGCATTCAAACATCCTTCTACTGCATAATTCTATATCATGTCTATAACCAATACACGTGACCATTATGCTTAAACTCAGTCACAATTCATGTAATTGTTATAACTATGGAATGGTTGAATGAAAGTCTGCCTTGCTTGGTATCAGTATGATTGTATGCTCATAATTCAGAAGATGGCTCGATTGAAATCTGTGTAGAATGTATCGTGTTCTTATAATAAGAAAACATGACTAAATGCACTCTCTGCTTAGAGTGGGAAGTTAGGAGACCAGAGATAACAGGTCATTTATGGTGAGGGGTGGGGAAGCAGTCACCTCTGAACCAGAGATGATACCTAATTGGTCAGAACCCATCCAGGAGGATTGGCAGACATTTAAGTTTAAAATCTCAGAACACGAACAAAGAATCAGACAGAGTTTAGAAGACAAAGGACAAAAGACAAAGACAGAGACAATGACATGACGAATAGATGATCGGACGAAGACGATCGAGGCAGACCAAGATCCGAGAAAATGGGTTAACAATTTCATTCAAGCCATCTAAATACTCTCGTCTTACTTTCCTTTCTTTTACTTTTCTTTTCTTTCCGTTGAGTCTCGTGTTCTAAGTTAAGTTTTGCCGCAAAGTTTCACTCAACGAATCTACAGCAAAGTGCACTTGAACTTCAAACAACATCCACGAGACTTTCCATCCATCCGCCAACACGCCACGTGATTGGCTTCCCAAGACATCGATCAAAGACACGACAAGGCCGTCAGCGAATCAAAGAACCTGGGAAACCCCTGCAGCCAGGACCAAGAAGGAGGGAATCCTCATTCAAAGAAGATACAGGACACAAACGCAAGTAACCTTCAGATTCTAACTGAACTGGTGCATTGATATCAAATTTAATAACCCCGCCTAATAAACGATAGGAGGGTTAAATTAATGATCGATGGTTTGTTTAGGTCATGTATTATAAATGCATATATTGCTAGAAACTTGGGATTTCATCATTTCACTCTCTTAACACTCACTTTCCTTCTTTCTGCAACTCGTGTGAATGTGTGTGTGTTTGTGTTAGATATTAGTTTTATGTGTTAGAGTAATCAATAGTTTCATTTGTATTTAAAGATAAGTGTTCTTGTGTTATGTGCTTACGAATTTAATGTCTTAAACTGCTAATCTATGTTACCTGGCTATTAAATAGTGTTTCACTATTGTTTGCAAATGAATATCCGCTGCAGAGTTGATAGTTACAGCCTGTTCAAATGAACGCTGGACGAGTTATTTGCTCGGCCGTAAAATCAGACTCTTTCAAAATTCCCTATGAATTAATTGATAATTTACTTTGAGCTAAATAGACCTGTTTCCCATATACTGAGTCCTACATCATGTTACACAGCACGTTTGAGCTTCCACAAGAGCCAATGAGGTTCATTCTCGTGTTACGCAGCATGTTTGAACTTCTGCAAGAACCAATGAGGTTCATTCTTGTGTTATGCAGCACATTTGAGCTTCTGCAAGAACCAATAAGGTTAATTCTCGTGTTACGCAGCACGTTTGAGTTTCCGCAAGAACCAATGAGGTTCATTCTCATGTTACGCAGCACGTTTGAGCTTCCGCAAGAACCAATGAGGTTCATTCTTGTGTTACGCAGCACGTTTGAGCATCCACAAGAACCAATGAGGTTCATTCTCATGTTACGCAGCACGTTTGAGCTTCTGCAAGAACCAATGAGGTTCATTCTTATGTTACACAGCATGTTTGAGCTTCACAAGAACCAATGAGGTTTGTTCTCGTGTGTCAAATATGTTCGCAATGTTTATATGTGAATAATAGCCTAAATTAAATCTGTTCATCATAATCATTCTCTTCAGAAAATTTGGACTAAACCTCTCAATTCATATGGATTCGTTTTACGATCTGTTTATTAACTTTTTGAAGCGTCAAAGTGTCAGTTGCTTAATGGAGGGACAGAAAGCTCTCCAATTTCATAAAAACTATCTTCATTTGTGTTCTGAAGATGAATGAAAGTCTTACGGGTTTGGAATGACATGAGGGTGAGTAATTAATGACAGAATTTTCATTTTTGGGTGAACTAACCCTTTAAGGGCCTCTTAAAGAATCGATCATTGTTATGAGAATATTGGAGAGCTTTCCTCACCACCTGTCAGTTTTAAAAGCTAACGTTGTTAAGATTGCTCATTATTGACAATATTTCAGCTGACCTCAATAGCTTATCTGAAGCTATTTAAGAGTCCAAAAAGCACTACAAACTTTGCATACACCTTTAGTTCACAGACTTGATTGTAATAAGAAAAGAACACTGTCTCTCACTTTCTCTGAATCCACCAAGTCACTGTTGACAGGACAACCTTTGAAAAATTCTTGGAGAAAATGATTCTGCCCTGGGCTTCAGCCCTCAGAAGTTTGTGCAAGTGAGCTGAGGTTTGGAAATTAGTGTGTCTAGTGTGTCTTCCCCCATCATCCAATTGCTAGGGGGTCAAAGTTTGCAGGTTAGCTTCAGAAAGTTAACCAAAGTTAACCAAACCGACGCCACAGAACTAGTGCTGATAAAAGCAGACCGTGTTTTAGCCTCGTGTCGCCTGCGTCGGGGCAAAAGACGCCTGCGTCTGCGCCTGCATGTAAATGAGATAACTGTCTATTTCTGTAGATATATTCGTCTGTATTCGTCATCCAAAAAGGGAAACCGACGCTGCAGATACACAAACTTAACAAAGCAGTGTGTGCTTACCATTTTGAATATCAATCCTGCTGATCACTTTCTTTATTCCACTCCGCTTATGTTAATATTAAAATATTCACCCAGGAACACTCAAGTAAGGTGACATAAAATTAGAACAGCCTTCTATCTTTACCGTTTTAACTTCTTTGTTTGCTGTTTTGCTATTATTCTCATGCACTGACTCATTCACTAAGCTGAACAGACAATCAGAGTTCTCTCTCGCACCGCAAAAAAAAACAGACCATGTCCGACTAGAGCCAACGGTCGATGTTACCCGATGGCCAATCATCGTCTTGGTGTGTCCCGGGCTTTAAACTGATCAAAAGTGACAGTTTAAAGTCACTTTAAACTGTTGCTGCAAAATTTAAGTTATTTTAAAATAATATAAATATAAAATATAAAAATATTTTATTTCATAAGGGCTGTTCTTTCGAACTATTCATCAAATAATTTGAAAAAATGCACTGAAGTGACACTGAAGGCTGCTAAAAATGCTTTGTCATCACAGGAGTAAATTCCATTTTAAAATATATTAAAATAGAAACAGTTGTTTTAAATTGTGATAATATTTAACATACACTATATTGGCAAAAGTTTTGGGATGCCTGCCTTTACATGCACATGAACTTTAATGACATCCCATTCTTAATCCGTAGGGTTTAATATGGAGTTGGCCCACCCTTTGCAGCTATAACAGCTTCAACTCTTCTGGGAAGGCTTTCCACAAGGTTTAGGAGTGTGTTTATGGGAAGTTTTGACCATTCTTCTAGAAGCGCATTTGTGAGGTCAGGTACTGATGTTGGACGAGAAGGCCTGGCTCGCAGTCTCCGCTCTGATTCATCCCAAAGGTGTTCTATCGGGTTGAGGTCAGGACTCTGTGCAGGCCAGTCAAGTTCCTCCACACCAAACTCGCTCATCCATGTCTTTATGGACCTTGCTTTGTGCACTGGGGCGCAGTCATGTTGGAACAGGAAGGGGCCATCCCCAAACTGTTCCCACGAAGTTGGGAGCATGAAATTGTCCAAAATGTCTTGGTATGCTGGAGCATTAAGAGTTCCTTTCACTGGAGCTAAGGGGCCAAGCCCAACCCCTGAAAAACAACCCCACACCATAATGAACACTGAAATCCCCCCTCCACCAAACTTTACACTTGGCACAATGCAATCAGGCAAGTACCGTTCTCCTGGCAACCCCCAAACCCAGACTCATCCATCGGATGCTCTAGAGTCCAGTAGCGGCGTGCTTTACTCCACTGCATCCAATGCTTTGCTTTGCACTTGGTGATGTAAGGCTTGGATGCAGTTGCTCGGCCATGGAAACCCATTCCATGAAGCTCTCTACGCACTGTTCTTGAGCTTATCTGAAGGCCACACGAAGTTTGGAGGTCTGTAGCTATTGACTCTGCAGAAAGTTGGCGACTTCTGAGCATGCCTAGGTGCTTGATTTTATACATGTGGCCATGGAAGTGATTGGAACACCTGAATTCAATGATTTGAAGGGGTGTCCCAATACTTTTGGCAATATATTGCATCATTATTACTGTTTTTACTGTATTTTTATCAAATATATGCAGCCTGTGCATAGGAGAATTTTTTAAAATCCTACTGACCTCAAACTTCTGAATGGAAATGGTCCAATTTAAATGATCGTTCTAGCTCACAAGTGAACAATTTTTGCATACCCCTGATTGCCATCTTATCATAATGCCAACATACAATATTAACCTATGATACCAGCCCAAACAGATTGCACTTCCGTTTTATGCCACTAATGCCGCCAAAATTACACAATTCTATTTGAAACAGTTCAAAATACCTCCAAATCAATGATTTCTCATTGGAATACTTATAGAGTTGCCATTTTCAAACAACTTTTCAAACCCAAGGTCATTGCTCCATGTTGTCTTATGGAGTGCAATTCACCAAGCACTAGAAGTCAGAGACTGTGGGACTGAAGCTGGTAAATAACATTCTTAAAGACCATAAATATTTAATATGTTAGTTCCTGTGCAGCAGAGTAAAACAGGGTAAAGGTTCAGCTGGGTTTGGAGATGATGTGGAGACGGAGATTTGACTGGCTCAAAGGAGCAGCAGGCAACAGCAGAATGCAGAATTACCCTGTGTGTGATATGGAACACTATATCAGAATGTCAGCGTCCACCACATCACAAGGCTGTTTTTATTACTGCAGCCCAGTCCTTCTGAACTAAATGATATGCTTTCCAGTCTGCAGTCAAATGTAATACATTGTAGATATGGTGTTTTATTTTGAGTATGAGGAGACTTCATAAGCAATGTGAATCTTGACTTTTTAGTGGGGGTTGCATGCCACATTTTATTGACAGAGATTAGCAGAGGGGACACTATTCAGGAAGTCTAAGGGATAATGGAAACGGGACATGACACAGACTGCTTTCAACTTTAGCACCAATGTTCAGAATTTGCCACTAAGCCACAGGTCAGCTCAGATTAAATTTGGCTTTCTTTAGACAAGATCAAGTTCATTTTGCACTTACCAATAATCATCAGCACAAATATGTAATAATTGCGTAATGGCTCCAAATACTTCAAAGACAAGGAAAGGGATTTCTCACTAAATGGCAGTTTTAAATGAAAAAAAAATAATAATAATTTTTGAAAATAATGAAAAAAAATAAAAAAATGACTAAACTGTCCTGCACTTGACAGTAATTTTAATGCAAAATATTTTTTTATAATAAATTTTATATAATTTTAAAAAAGTATAGAATATTTTCACATTTTAAGGCACATATATAAATTGTTTTTCATTTATATATAATTTTTTTCTATTAATTGTTTTATGTGAATACATTGGCTTCAAATTATAGTATTAAAGTCTAATAATTATGAATTTGAATTTGAATATCCCAGTCCTCAAAAGAAAGCCCTGTGTCCAATTAGAGCATAAGTATGCCCAGGAGATGCCTGGTATTACAAGGAGTAATGCTCCACTATATGCTATAATGTGAATGATGGCAGATATGGATATATGTAAATATAAAAGTCTGATTAGCTAAATGGAAACCTGCTGGCTCAGCTCCCTGGTTCAGGTAATAAGAAAAACACTTAGATGGGAGACAGTGATTCAGAGAGGCAGTCAGAGAAAATTCAGGTGCCTGATTCCATTAAAGCTGCAGTTTCTCATCAGAGAACAATAACCCCAACACTTTTCATCTTTTTAAGCTCTGATTCAGCCAAATGGATGATAAAGATGGTAAATGTGCCAAAGTCTATCATCAAATGTCTCCGGCGTATGTCAGTCCAGTGTCAGATGTACTAATACAGTATAAATTCTGGCGCATACTATATATTCAGCAACTCAGGCAGTCCTTTTTACATTAAGTGGTGCCGGCAACAGAACGCTGCATTCCAGCCAAGTGCGGAACAGACAACTGAAATAGTCCTGCTGTCGACCAGAACTGACAAAGTGGGTAGAAATGCTGGAAGCCAGGTTCTGGAAGACTGACAGGCACATGGACGGTAAGAAAAGCCGGCAGGCACCAGCATAGAAGGGCAGCATCAGGTTGGCACATGGCAGACAGCTAAGGACAGGAAGTAAGGAGAGTGTCACTTTGAGAAAAGGATGCTGACAGGATGCTGACTTTTAGAAAATACTAATGTGTGGAGAAGTGATGTAAAATGAAAAGTAGCTAAAGTAACTAAAATTTGATGATTTAAAAAAAAAAATGTTTTGAGTGAACAGGTGCAATATTCTTTAACATCATGTCTTCATGGTTAACATTAATACTGCAGAACACATATTGAAGACTCCAAATGTGCATGTAACAATTATATTTAGGTATTTTACACAACAAGAATGCAAACACCTTCTCCTGTGAACATCCTGAGATGTGATGACAAAACCATCAGAAAAAAAAACAAAAGTCAATTTCATGATTTTAAGGGCCTTCTAAAAACAGTCACTGAAAATATAATGAAATATGTTTCTTACAAAAAGTATATTTAGCCAGAATACACAGATATTTACAGAGGGATGGGGATGGAAAAAAGATTAACACAACAAAACAGTAGAAGAAGAAAAAAGCAAAGATTCTCGGAGGAACGCAAAAGTTTTTCAAGGAAAGCAAACGTTTTGTGAGGAAACGCAAAGTTTCTTGGGGAAACGCAAAAGTTGTGTTATGAAACGTAAAGTTTCCTGTGGGAACGCAAAAGTTTTGTGAGCGAACGCAGTTTCTTGGGGGAACGCAAACATTTTGCAAAAGAAGGCAAAGTTTCTTGGGGGAACGCAAAAGTTTTAAGTTTTGCAAGTGAACGCAAAGTTTAGGGAACACAAAAGTTTTGTGAGGCAACGTAAAGTTTCTTCAAGGAAAGCAAAAGTTTTGCGAGCGAATGCAAAGTTTCCTGTGGAAACACAAAAGTTTTGTGAAGAAATGGGGGAACAAAACTTTTGCAAGAGAACGCAAAAGCAATGAAATATGCGTATAAAATATTTGCCCTCATAATGGTGTAGTTACAACATTAACTAGCAGGGGCCATACTTCTCGGCACCAAACCTCTTGTTTTAGTTCACTACGTGAATGATTACCAAATGCATTTGTGCAATTTATTAACAACAACAAAGTGGTAGTTGATTAATTATTAACATCCTAAATTTAAATCATACAAAATAAAATGTAAACTACTGTTCTGAAGTTTGGGGTTAGTATACATTTTGTAATGTTTTTGAAAGCTGTCTCTTATATGCTCACAGAGGCTGCATATATTTGAACAAAAAATACAGTAAAAACAGAAATAACAAAATAAAATAACTTTTTTGTTTTAATATATTTTAAAATGTAATTTATACCTGTGATGGCAAAGCTGAATTTTTAGCATCATTACTCCAGTCTTCAGTGTCACGTGATCCTTCAGAAGTCATGCTAATATGCTGATTGGCTCAAGAAGCATTTCTTCTTCTTATTAATTAATTTATGAATGATTATAAAACATGTGCTACTTAATATTTTTATGTGGAAATATATTTAATGAATAGAATGTTAAAAACAACAGCATTTCTTTGAATTTGATTTTTTTTTTTTTTGTAACAATGTAAACATCTGTCACTTTTGATCAATTTAATGCATCCCTGCTGAATAAAAGGTTGTTTTTTTAACATTAACTTGGATCCAGCAGTGATTGGCCTGTAATGTTCCTATCACATGGTAAAAAAAAAGCCTTTTCTGTTTCCTTGCAAAAAATTATGTCCTTCATCCTCTGAAGTCAGTATGATTGCTTTCAGATAACATCTTATAATCCAGGATGTGAGAATCAATACTTGCCGATCAATGCACATAATGCATATAAAAATGAGGGAAAATCCCTTGTCAAAATTAGTGTATGAATTCACCCCTGTTGTGGGACTGTTTAAATATATGCGGAAGAAAATGTGTCTGTGTAGGCCATGGGAAGGCTTACATTTGGTTCGATTCCGTATTCAAGTGTAAAATCCTCAACCCATCCTATGCAAACCTAATTGAAAATTCCATTCTACCAGTGCTATTTCCACTCCAGGGGCTCTTGTCTTATTCAAGTTCCATATATATATACATTACCATCCCAGTGTAGCCCTACAGCGCTACAGGTTTGAAATTAAGGATGAAATTAAGTTGAGCAAAACTAATGATGGTTGGATGAACCCTGCTTCTTATTCCTATTTATGGTTCCAGCAGAATCCAAACTATGATTGATGCTGGGCCAGCACCACAGATTACTTCTGGCTATACACACAGTGAAGCTTGTGTTTGTCTCACCTGAATGGCTGAGTGATGGACTGTGTGTCATTACCGACGATGTACGTTAGTCAAAATGGAGCCTGAAGACTTGGCACGCATCTATTCTAATGGCTCAGAGACGGTATGTAAGGAAAGCCCTGTGCTGCTGTGGTAGTCAATTGTGAAAAATGCCTAAGGAGATTATTTTTGTTGCAAAGATTAATTTTGAAAAGTAAAAAATAAATGGCAAAAAAACATTGGAATTGAACACCAGGCTAGCTGTGTACAAAAATTAAATGGAAAGAAATTGTCTTTTTATTTAAAGAAATTAAATAAAGGATTAAAAGGGATTTAAGTTAATAAAGAAGAAATAAAAATGGTAAAAGAAGTTACAGATCTAATTGTCTAATTATAGCCTAGTTTGAGGTGATCCATTTAAACTCTTTGCAAATAATATTTTGCATCACTGTATGTTACTGTGGGTCATTAAACATATCCATCGTAAAACAGTTGTGAAATATTAAATGTGTAGCTACTTATACTGTATCTTATCACGTATACACTCTTTCACTGTAAAAACTAAAAGTGTAACGCTGGAATTCACACTTGTCTTCAGTGAACATTAAGCCCCACCTTCCTGGATCTGATTGGCCATCATTTTGACATTGAAGAGAGCTGTTAGATCGCTGAGGCAGACCAGCCTAAAAATGTAACTTTTTAAACTGTCTGCCATCCTAACAACAAACATAGCTGTGCATAATGGAGAGCAGCATTAAGAAATGTCAAATATTGGGGGGACAATTTGGCCATTTCCAATTATTGGGGGGGCCTTGTTGTGACATACAGTATATCCGAGTGACACAGGGTCCTTGAACAAGAAAAAATGTAGTGCTGGACTTGATTTCATGGGCCCTATTTTAACAATCTGGGCGAATGGCTCAGGTGCACTTAGGGCGTGTCCGAATCCACTTTTGCTAATTTAATGACGGAAAAAAACGTTGGCACGCCAGGCGCATGGTCCATAAGGGTTGTACATAGTCTCTTAATGAGCCATGGTTGTGTTTTGGGCGTAACGTGCAATAAACCAATCAGAGTCTCATCTCCCATTCCTTTTAAAAGCCAGTTGCGCTCGCACCATTGAAAGACTGAATGCTTCTCCAGAAAGGAATCCTTTTATGTTTAATATTTAAAAATGTTTGTGTGCTGCTGCACGTCCCTGTGTGTAATAAGCAGTGTACGCACATTGTGCACCCTCCTATAGGCGCATATTACTAACGCACCCTTTAAATAACACAAAAAATACTACGCTATTGACTTTAGACCAGGTTTTTGTTGGTCAATGGCCGTTTTCAGTTGTCTCAAAATAGCAACGCGCCAACAATGCGCCTGAACACATCTCATTTTCAGACCACCATGGGCGAACAGATGGGCATGAGTGCATTTGCTATTTAAACAACGGGCGCTGGACGTGAAAATGATAACTGCGTCGGGCTGAAACTAGCAAAAAACACTTGCGTCACGCCTGGTGTTGCATTGCGCCGGGAGAATGATAGGGCCTAATTTGTCCATGGGGATTTGGTTGGATGATTGGTGGATCTCATGTGAATGAAGGTTGTCCCACCCTCGCACCAGTAAACACATCATCAGAGAAGAGAAGAGGCCACTACAAGAGGGAGGGGAAGTTATTTGGATTAAAAAATATGAGGGCATATGAATAAAAGAAAAATGATGTGCACGGATAAATCATTTATAATAAATACTGCTATATTCTATAAAAAAGAATTGGCAATTTTGATTTTATGGTGACATTTGAAGCCACATACCTGTCATGATCCATAGCCAAGTGACATGATCCCATTAATTTTCATTGGAGAGCTGGCGACTTCCGGCGACACTGGCTGTGTCCAAATCGCCCCCAATACCCTAAAATAGGGCACTATTTGAGGGGACAGCCATTTGTAGTGGTGTCCAAAACCATAGTGGACATTATCGAGAGCACTCATTTAATCCCATAATGCATAACAAATATAGGCTACAACTAATAGGCTGCCTCCAAAATTGCATACTTCCCTACTATATAGTAGGCAAAAAACAGTATATGGTACCATATATGCAGTACTCATAAAAGAGTAGGCAAAAATACCCGGATGACCTACTTATTCTGGCGAGAATCTAAAGTGTGCATACAATGGACACTTTTCTATCCCATGAGGCCACGGGAGAGGATTAATGAATGGCAGTGAATGGCAACTGACACTGGTAGGTCACATGATAATGACAGCATGGCGAATGTAGTACGTCGAGATTACATACTTCCCACACTAATACTATACAACAAACTTTTTTAGCAGTTGTGAAGTAATTACTTATTTAAAATAAGTACCTAAGAAAGAATGTGATTTTGGACACAGCCATGTTTCAACATGTAGAGAATACCCATAATGCACAGTGAGTGTCGTCCTGAATTAATCCCCGCAGCATCATCCATCCATTCATTTTTCAAACCGCTGGTCCAATGTGTCTCGCCAGAAGATTGCGCTAATGAATGGCTACAGCGTAATATCATACAGGTATAAATTCCTTATTAATTGATTATTAAGTTGTTTCGTTTATACACTAGTGACATGGCATTGTGAACGGTGCTCAAATTTTCATGATGGTACGCTTATGGCAGCTTCATTTAAGTTATTGGCTATTTCATGCAAACATATCCAGAAATCTGACCCTGAAGTCTGTAGCTCACTTGTGGGAATTAAAGTGTCATAAGGTGAGCATTTTGAACAGGTTGCTCAATGAAAAATCTTTTTTAATTAATTATTATTATTATTATTTTTTTTTTTTTTTAAGAAAATGTGCCTGCCCATGCAAACCTTGCCAAGATGATCATTTCTAGTTTCTATATATTTTTCTGATCCCTCAGGTCCCTCCTTCATAGTGAGTATAAGGAACGTTATCATCAGCAAGTGAAAATCATACGTCTGATCCAAAGGGTCAAGGTTGGATCATACAACCAACTGCGATTGAAATGAATGAGAATGCTAACAAATGTTTTTCTCCAGGTATTAGGCCTCCTTGCATAATAGCACACCAATCAGAAAGAATCAGCTTTACAGTTTCATATCTTTAGAATTGAGGAATGGAGTCAGAGGACTGAAATGATGGAAAATACAGGCTCAGTAAATGGTCAGAGAGTGCCCTCTTTCCTCTCTTTCTCTCATGCTTCATGCAGCTCTCTTTGTTTCATGAGCATAATCTGCCATCTAGTGCCATTGCATCAAAGTGATTCCAAAAAATATGGAAACATCATTTAGAATGATAAAATATAGTATTATAAAAGCCTACGAGCACTGTAATCCAGGACAGATGAAGACATTTGCACCTCATCAACCATCTGATGCTATTCAGATTTGAAGTTTTAATGCCCAACCTGCACCAAACCTACCTTTGTTAACATCTGACTGAGGTCGGACAGGCTTTAATAAATTCCCTGAATGGAAGCGGCAAATAGACTGAGCCAAATGAACCTAATCAGCATTCTGCTCAGTGGAGGGAAGCGAGCTGTGGGATCTGCCCTATGCCTTCTACGTGGGCCGAAACACATATGAGCCATTGGGACAGTAATTAGAGTGTGGAGGGCAACGGTGGTGTCTACCTTTATTAATTAAGTGCAAAGAAGCTGCAGATGTCACTCAAGAATCCAGCAGATGAGGTGAAATTAATTCAAAAGCCAGATGTGTGAATTATTGATGTGCATGTGCATGCATGACAGATGTGCATAACTTGTTTGAACTGAAAAATAATCAGATGTAGCAAATCAATGATTCACTATTTTAAGTTGGTTCTTTTAATAGGAATGGTCTATATACACAGTACCAGTCAAAAGTTTGGAAACATTACTTTTTTTAATGTTTTTCTCTTCAAGTCTTTGATGAAAAATACAGAAATTACAATTTAATGGTTTTCTATTTTAATATTCTTTCAAATATTTTATTTATGTGATGCAAAGCTGAATTTTCAGCATCATTACTCCAGCCTTCAGTGTCACGTGATCCTTCAGAAATCATTTTAATATGCTGATTTGATACTCAGTTATGCTGCTTAATATTTTTTGGAACCTGTGATTTTTTTTTTTTTTCAGGATTCATTGATGAATAAAAAGTTAAAAAGAACAGCATTTATTTAAAATAGAAATCTCTTCTAGCAATATAAATCTCTACTATATCAATTTAACACATCCTTGCTGAATAAAAGTATTAATTTATTTAAAAAAAGAAAGAAAAAAAAATACTGACCCCAAACTTTTGAAACGGTAGTGTATATTGTTACAAAAGGTTTCAATTTAAATAAATTGTTAATTCATCAAATAATTCTGAAAAAAGTATCACAGGTTAAATATATATATATATATATATATATATTGAGCAGCACAACTGTTTCCACAGTTTTTCCAGCACCATGTTTAAAATGATCTGAAGATTGTTTAATATCCAGCAACATTTTTGTAACCAGTGCAGTCTCCTGGGTAATAAACATACAACTTAATTTTTTCAGTATCAAGATTTAAGGTTAGAATTTACACAGGCCTCTGCCTTATTTAAAAAAGTGTTCTACAATTTTAATTTAAAAAAAAATTGTTGTCAAAATATGAAGTGTACACAGCAACAACAATATAACAACAACACCTATAAAATGTTTTTTTTTTTTTTTCATTTAAACGGCGCAAATTAATAATTAATGGTGACTGTTTTTTTAAGTACAAAATTCAATATAGTTTTGATTAATATACATTTAATAATATATGACATGAAGATATATCCATGCTTATCCAGTAGATGTCACTGTGAGTTTTGATTTGCTAGACTAGAAAGTCCCTCTCGAGCCACCGTAAGCTGTTTATAATACGGAATCACGCGGAAGTCCCGCCCCTTTTCCCCCCTCGCTCGCAGGACGTGTAAGTGTTAGCATTTTAGCTCTGTCATAATAATCCGTGTAAATCTGCATCCATCCATCAATATACACATTTAAAAAATGTATAGTGTGAAAACATATGTATAAATGTGTCATTAAACGGAATATTTACCGGAAGTTCTGTAGAAAAGTTACAATAAATCCTGTTTTGTTGCATTGCAGGGTCGAGCCGCACCTGAAACAAAATGGTGAGAATGTGTTTGTATTTGCATTAGTATTGTTTTACAAATTGATAAATTAATATTTTCATCTGTTGTAGAGGCAATTTGTTTAAAAGAATCTGCTAAAACTTATTTAAAAGTAGTTTATAGGATCTCTGAAACGCTGAAGGTGGCTAATGGTTTAAAAACATGATTGTCGCGCTCATGGATAATCTGGAGATGCTAGGGAATGAGAAGCTAGTGGGAAAGCTTAAATTATTGAGAAACCGTGCTTTATGATTTTAACACATTGAGAATGATCTGAATGCTGTTATGTGAGCGTTATTATCTGTCTTTACAGCCACGCAAAATTGAAGAAATCAAAGATTTCCTGCTTACAGCAAGGAGGAAGGATGCAAAGTGTAAGTTTAGTTTCAAATAAACCAGTAATAGTTCATTTATGGCTTTTCATTTCATGTATTTGTACAGTTTGAATACTTGTTATGTGGACTGTTTTGATATGTAAAAACTGATGGCAGTGCATCACAATCCTGGAGGACTTAACATTTTGGATGTCTGACCCTCATTTCAGGTTCAGAGGCTCTGATTTAGGTTAAAATATACAAAAACTACTAGAATAGTGTTATATATTTCTTTTGAATTGTTTACTTCCATTATTCCAAATGTTTCCAAGAATGTTTAAATCCAGAGAAATAAGCAATTTAAATCAGGACATGGACCGTGTCTGTGTGTCTCGCCTATTAATGACATCATACCAGCGTTACCCTAGATTTCTGGTTTTTAGTAAAAACCATGAAAACGCTAAAGGTGAGTTTATGCTTCCTCGTGCTATTGGAAATTTCGTAATTCCAACTTCTGAAGTCGTGATTACGAGCTTGTTGCATTGGAGTAACTTCAAAGGGTCTTCATATGTAACTTAACTAGGAAACTCATTTACGTTAATTCCGATAGCATGTGAAGGCAGTATTAGATGCATTCATCGACAGAAAACGAATTCGTTATATAGCTCAACACAGTTAGTCTTATTATTAAAATCAGTTTTTCTTGATTTACCGCGAGTACCATGCCTAATATCGATCTAGCTTACTGGAGTGTGCAGCAGGTGTCTCAAAGTAGCCGCAAAGCAAACGCACAGAGTAGCATAACTTTCAACACTCAAATGTATCTAATATAAAACAGCGCTGTTACCCCACATACGCATGAGCGGAAGAAGCGGAAGCGCTTGTCTGCGGCTTAATAAAAGCTCAGCAAAATCAAGGCATTTCCAAAAGTTGCTCATCCACACTGAAAAGTCTGAAAATGCTTAAATCACCTTACTATGCATGTGTAAAACACAAAAGCTCACAAGCTGATACAGAGAGAGCAGACATTAAGTTATCTCAATATTCTTCTGGCACGATTATTTTATTAGCAAAATATCCCAAAGCTCACTTCCCTTAATATCCCAGGTTGCCCTTAAAATATTATGGTTTAATGCTACTTTTGGTATTATTGTAAATGAATTTCTTGGGTAAAAATTGCACATTAACGCCCTCTGATGTCGTGTTTACCACTGGAAAGTTAAGAAATAATTTTGATACCCAAATTCCCGAGATGGGCATGCCATAAACTTTAAATATCGTGGTGAGCCTAAAACTAGGCTACTGCAGTGACGGGTATGATTTATTTGTTTTTTTTTTCCCCCAAAACGGCTAGATCTTCTTTTCATTAATATAGTGCATATTTGCATACACGGGTAATCATTTGACGCGTATTGTATGATTTAT
Source organism: Rhinogobio ventralis (assembly GCA_039654625.1). Lineage (NCBI taxonomy): Eukaryota > Metazoa > Chordata > Actinopteri > Cypriniformes > Gobionidae > Rhinogobio > Rhinogobio ventralis. The sequence continues at coordinate 29,382,077 of CM077212.1, forward strand.
ACACAACGAAAATAGCCTGCATTTGACCGAAATTTAAACATCTGGATGGTAACGTAAATTTTTATATGGTTGTCAGTGCATGTGACACAACATATAATTTAGTTTTTAATAAGATTTCCCAATGAATAGGTAAGAATAAACCTGGTGTCCTCCATGATTCCTGTTCATTCCGTCAACAAAGCACTTGTATGCAACAAACTCAATCACGACTTCTGAAGTGGGAATTATGAAATTATGCTGCAGGACCGCAATTGTGAGTAAACTGTCATCTTTGCAGGACTATAATATGAAGATTCTACAAAGGAACATTTCTCTTTAGCAAAACTGTGACAGTAAACAGCAGGCACAACAATGCCGGTATAACCATAGATATCTATGGGTGCGTTATGTCACGTGACTAACTGTTTCATTATTTTCAAATACCCGTTTTCACAATCCACACTACAACGCGAAAGCAACTTGCATATTTATCCACTTGTTTATCCACAAATTGCATACAAAAATGGCATCTCAGTGTGGACAGAAGGCCAAAACTGAGAGAAAGACAAACATATTAGTGGTCAAGACGAGACCATAGTGTGCAAGTTGTCCAAACACGTTGGGCTTGTTCTGTGCCCATTGTGCATTTACACGCTTGCTAGATCAATGATGGACCTAGTGCTGAATTTCGCATTACTCTGAGATTTCAGTTCCACCGGTTCACTAACATTTAAAAGTGTGTCTCACTTTAAGATGAGCATGTTAAATGTGCAGTACTGGGCTCTTCCAGTACATGGATTGAGCACTGGTTTAGGATTGAACAGATTTTGTACTGTTCGTCTAAAAAGTCATTATGTACAATAAGGACTGAATTGCAGATACCTGTGAGTGTGTGACATGCTGCTAAGTAATGTGCAAATCATACTACACATCAAACATTTATAAGCATAATTAACTTCTGCATTAGCTCCTAGAAAAATGTTTAATGGTATTAAGGGCTTCTCTAAATTCGTGCGGCGTTCCAACAGCTGTCAAGATCAAGAAGAACAAAGACAATGTGAAGTTCAAGGTCCGCTGCAGCAGATACCTGTACACATTGGTCATCACAGACAAAGAGAAGGCTGAGAAGCTCAAGCAGTCCCTGCCACCAGGTCAGTCTTCAACACCGAATTAAACTACAGTGATGAAATGCAAATAAGATAACAGATCAGTATTAGTGTTATTAGTTATAGCAAAACAGAACTGAATCCAAAATCTGGCACTTAAGTGCAACATGATGCTTTTGCAGAAATTTTATATAACAGTGGATCTTAAACTTTTAGACTTAAAGGCACATTAAGTCATCTTGATGTTCCCCTTGGAAGTTTGAGGCTGGTTCAGAACCACTGATTTAGACTATATGTTTGGCTGTAGAAATGTCATTTTTGTTGGATATAAATATGTAGTGGATCTTGTAATGTGAATTCATCATTGAACCCAGTGTTGAATCAGTTGTGGGAACAGTTGCGTATAAACTACAGGGAATGTTAAAATTTTCAGGCTTGAAGTAAAGCTGTTAAAGTTGCATATTATAGCTCATTTTCATTCTTAATTGGTTTATATTGTATCTTTTTGCGAGATCCATTAAATGATCCCAACTGACTGGAAACATCAGGTGTTTGTGGGATGTGTGCAAGTTGTCCAAACACTTTGGGCCTGTTCTGTGCCCACTGTGCATTTACACGCTTGCTAGATCAATGATGGACCAAGTGCTGAGTTTCGCATTACTCCGAGATTTCAGTTCCACCGGTTCACTAACACTTATAGCTGTTACACCTTGACTCGCTCGCTTCACCAGAATTACTGTAAATGTGACCAATCTCTCTTTCTCTGGTTTCAGGTCTGGCTGTGAAGGAGCTGAAGTAGATGTCTCTCTTGTACAAAATGTTGGAATAAAATTGGAAAAAAATAAATGTGTTTTGTGTTTCTATACTGTTCACAGTTTTTGATCTGTTTGATAAAAATAATGCTTGTTTAGGATGTGTAAAATATACTCCCATTTAAAATTTTGGGGTCAGTGTTTAAAAAAAGAAAGAAATTGGACTCATTAACAAAAAACATTCATTTAAAATAAATGCTGATCTTTTCTTTAACATTGATTTATAAATGTTTCTTAAACACAAAATAATGCTGATAATTCAGCTTTTTTATTAATTGCTTGATAAATGTTTGATTTTTTTTTTTTAATTGCAAACTTTTTTTTATTTACTTTTAAAAAAAAAAAAAATTTAAAAATCGAATACATGCAGTGTTGGTGAGCATAATAGACTTTAGAAACTTGATCTAAACTTTTTGTACTTTGAAATTTTCATTGAGCACAAAGTTATTAGCATAAAGCAAATGTTTCAGTTGTTTTTAATCACATGTGCTGCATATCCTAAACTTCTTACACAATCAACATAATTTAAATTAATTGTTTGGAGAACCCATAATATTTATGGTATTTTAACTAAATGGTATTTGGTACAAAGTCAGTCTAAACATTTACAAAACTGCCATAGATGCAAAAAACTGACACTGTCCCTGATCATGGACACTTTAGTATGTCTACCTTTCTTTGAAACACACGGGTTACTTTTTATGGGTGGGTCATTGCATGAAATGGGTGTAATTTCCATTTTGTGTAGCCTAGTTATTGTAAAACATTTCAAACAGTAATTCTAAATTGCATTAAGTCATCTTAAACTTAAATTAAAAAATAAGATTGACTAGCAATTACTGGCCTTCTCTTCCGAGTTCCCAGAACGATAAGGTGTTAAGAGAATTTAGTGTTTATTTCAACACATTTGATCTTATGTACCAATGTCTGCATTTACTTAACTTGCCCAATAGATGGCAGCATTGCGTCATTAAACATTTATCTAAAGGATATTTTGTTCAAACAAGTAATTTATAGAATCTCCAAAACCAATAATATATTAAAGCTCTACTAAAACTCGTTTTCAACGCTAATAAACCACCATCAAAATAAAAGTTCTGAAAGAAAAACGATCTTCATCCTATTCAGGCGCGACCCCGAGTCCTATTCGTGCGCTCATTCAAGCTCGCTCCCGCGTTACAAGCAGAGAATGAGCGTACAACACGCGCAGGAATGGCTGCAGCACGAGACCAGGATTTAATGAAATAATTCCACATTTCCCGTGAATTCCCATGGGCTGCGTTTTGGGAGAAGTATTTAGAGATCTTCTTGTGTCCCTTTCAGCACTTTTGTTTCAGTACTCAGTTTCTCTAATGTCAAAATCCATGGCTTTTGTTTGAGAAGACGAGACAGCGGAGAGTAAACGGGAAAGAAACACCCAAATTGCCCGACCGTCTCTATCTGGGAAAGTGATTTATTCGTCTCCTCGACTGCTGAAGGATGTCGTCTGCACGGGTTGATTATATCGCTCCTTGGTGGACTTACTGGCTTCATCAGTTTCCTCATGTGAATCTAAGGTTTCAGCCGCTGGATCACACATTTAAACCGCAAGAGGAGAACTACCAGCAGGTCAGACCTTCTGTTTTTACTGTCTGCAGAGGTTCATGGTTCAAACACAGTCAAGATAAGCTTTACGCACCGTACTATCACACTTAGTTTATGTTTTGGGACTCCATGTCATAGTTCATAAATATAGCAACTTGATAACATGTTTCAGAAGTCCTCAGTGAGAGTGTTATATTGTGTTTGTCATCTCAGTGACCCCTTATAAAACATATTCCCGTTGTCAGCTTGGATTTGTTTACTTCGATTCTTTTCCACAATGTGTTTTGGAGTCAAATTTGAGTCCACAAATGCTACTATATTGGACAACATTTTGTGGTTCAACGGAGGACTGGAGCTTCAATTTTATACATAGCTGTCATTTGGGGGTTTTTTTAGGTCAGAGAGCCCAACCATAAAGTCAGTCACCTGAACATGCTGAACTCTAGACCAGTGTTATTTTAGTAGCCTATCAATGAGATACTCTTATAATCTACTTTTTGACACTTTTGGATTAGTTTTTATTTTTATATTTTCCGTTTCGTAAAATTTTATTTTAATACATCCAGTTTGTTGCTGACACAAAATAAGAAATGTTGCATTTTATGTACACAGAGATAAAGGGTGTCACAATTGTACCTTTAGGGGTACAACAGCTTGTTACTGGGGCAGTATCCTTAAAAGGACATATGTGTACCTTTTTTTTTTTTTTTTTTTTTTACCTCAAAAAGGTTCATAATAGTACCTTAAGGTACATATTTGTACTCTAAGGTATTAATATGCACCTTTTTAGGGGTAAATTCAATTCTGACACCCTTTTTCTCTGTGTGTAGGCCTATGTATGTTTTAGTTCAGATTGACTTTTCAGTGTTTGGCCTTTGAGAGACTTCAAGTCCCTTTGGTTCATACTTTTATGAGAAAGTTTATAAATAAAATTGCAACAGACGTCCTTGATTAGAGAGCCCTTATGCAATATGAATGATGAATGCATTAAGACAAGCATTAAGCTTTGATTTGTCTACACACTGTTCTTCGACTCCTAACACAAGTAATGTTTCTACCCTGGATAACAGCCTCTGAAAAGTGCATGCTTTCTGGTGCAACATGGTTAAAACCGCAGTAATGCCGGGACATATTAAGTAAACTATACCTGACTGAAAATCACTGTCATATCCAAATTTTACAGCACAACTGGATCTTATTTTGAACCAGATTCTTCTAATTGAGTCACTAAAACACCCATTTCTCACCCAGACTATAAGTTGCTTGAATCTCTCCTCACCTGTCTTTGTTATCAGGATGTGGTTCTTCCACTGACCTGTATCAACATCCAGTTGATTAGAGAATGAGTGAGGGGAATGTGAGGGAGGATGGAGGGGCAGAGTGCTAATTTTTGTAGCTGTCTGTTTCTATTAAGGCAGATGGTGTAAATGGAGGCAGAGCGAGACCAGATGCTGTAGTGTGAAATCAGGCGCTTGCGCTGGGTCCTCCGCTGTCTTGGAATCAACACTGGGGCGTTTTCAGTTGGCCCCGGGGATCCTCCTTCATAACCCATTTTCCCCCAGTTTGTGAATCTAAATGCTCTGTTCCCGCTGACACTGCTCTTTGAATCCTAATATGGATTTTCGGCAGAACAGGAAACTGGTGGGATCTCTCTCTTATATGGGGTTTTAGGCTTGGCCTGGGAGACCATGCACATAAGCTCTCTGCATGGCTATAGAGACTGTTGTTGTGCTTTATATCTAATTGCTAATGTTTATTATGAGCACCAGGCAGATTATGTGCTCTCTATAGAGAATCACTGTTTAATTGTTTCAGCAATTTAGCCAACACTAAATGTTCCAAATGATTAGGAGAGAAAGACTGAATTGGTAAAGAAAAATCAGTTTGGATCCATTTCTTTGTTCCATTGCTTCTTTTGGATTCAGATTACAATAGGTTCCCATTGGTCACAATGAAGTTAATAATTCACAAGTGATTTAAATTATTGGTATGGCAAAAAACCTGTTAATAAATCACAACTAAAAACTATAATCCCCCCCCCAAAAATAAAACAGTTAAAGCGTTCTATAGAGTATAAAATCAGTATTTATTTATTTATTTTAGTAATGCGTTAAAATTATATAAAAACATTCCAGAGTGTGAAATCAGTCATTTTATTTGTGCGTATTTATATTTATTTATGTATTTATTTCATACATTTATATTAAAAAAAAAAATAAAACATTCTAGAGAATAAAATCAGTTATTTTATTTATTTTTTAATTTATATTTATAATCATTTAATTGTTATTTATTTCATACATTTTACATAAAAAAGTATTAAAACATTCTAAAGACTATACATCTGTTATTTTATTTATTTGTTTATTTATGTGTATTAAATATTATTTATTTTATACAATTTAATTAGTTTGCTTTGCATGCTTTAACTCCTTATTTGTCACTGACCCAAGTGAAAATATTTCTGCTCCATGTTTAGACCTAGATTCCCCCATGAACAGACCCAGATGGATTCTGCAGACAGTTTTTGTGCATCTTCTCTGCTGATTTTGGGGGAAAATCTGTGGAATACATTTAAATATGGATATGGTCCAATATAATAATAAACGCAGCTTCTTTTGTGGGGGGTTGTTGATGCAGATCCCTTTTGGGTCTGTCAGTGAGTACAGCGACTAAGTAGACGTCAATTCTAGAAAGGACCAATCGTCAAGTTATGCCTGGGTGGATATGTGTTTGTGTGTTAGATGGGTCTAAGGTCATCTGTCCATATGATTCACTTATTTCCTGTGGGGATGAATTACTAACCGCTGTTTTTTCTCCCCATCCCAGACAGAGGATGCATCTGTTTGATTCACACCATAAAGGGCTGTTTGCCCATGCATTTATTTAAAGACACCATATTTAATTGCTATTTTTGTGGTTAGGACTACTGTAATTAGACTTTTGAATAAGAACCTATAGGTATACATGTTTACTCTGGGTGGTTGCCAGAGTGTTGCTATGCAGTTGCAACTATGTTCTGAGTAGATTTTACTGTGTTGCTGTGGGGTTGTGGATTTTGGATGGATGTTAGGTGGTTGTTTAATGTCAAAGTAGTTCATATGTGATATTCCTTTGACCTCTCCTCATCAAGCTGCATGATTTGAGGTACCATTCATGTCTGTATGAGTTAATTGCTTGTGTTTAATACTTAGGATCAAGTTCAAATCAATGAGCATGATGAGCAATAGTAATATTGATGCTTGCCTTCGTATGAAGTTTAATATGCTTGCACTACTAAAAAGATGAGAAGTATTATTTTCAGATGCAGATGGAGGAGATCTGTGCTTTAGTGACCTCTATACTGAAATTCCCAGTCACATCTGACCCTCAGGGGATGTAGCCTATTTCCTGACTTTTGTTTTTGTTGCTGTTTTCTCTTTCATTAATGTGTTATTTAAAGACACAGTTGGAATGGTATGGAAAGAACTCTATAAAATATCTAGCGATCTCACATGCTGCATTCCATTCAACTTGGAATGTCCAACTTCCTGCTTGGAAAAGTTCAATTGAACAAACTTGGATCCAGAGTTTAAAACCTGACTTCAAGATGTGATTGTATAATGAACATGGCCAGGGACCCATGGCCAGGGAACATGGAGTTAATGATAAAGATATTCATATATCACTTGATGAAAAGATACATTTTGAAGAATTGTGCTTGTAATCTATGCAGTTGCAAAAAGTAGAAACAGAGATTTTTGGAATTAAAAAAGATGCAAACACATCATAAAATTCTTGCAAGCCATTTGTGCACTTTAGGCCAGTAGTAAACACATCTGTAAACACATTTCCATCCTTCCTCATCTCCTTGTTTCTTTTCATAGACCATAAGACCTCTTTACATCCCCCGTAAATGAACATTAAGTGGAAGGAGCAGTTTAATGATTGTAAGCTGTTGTTTTTTAAATCGTGATCCTCAAGAGAAGAGGCACATTAGCCATCCAATCACACACCGACAAGACCATTGTTTGACTTGATTAAAATAGAAAACACTCGCTGGAAAACAGCCACTTAAAGATGGTCTTTCATGGCGTCTGTTCTGTTTGATATATCTATCTGATATCTGAAAAAAAAAAAAACAGAATTGTGAAGAAATTTTTCCTGAATTCACTCCCCATTTTTCATTGTTTGGACAAACAGATAGTCCTGTCCCAAACAATGTGCAGTGATGTCAGGCTGGTTGAGATATTCAAATGAACAGAAGAGTTTTATAGCACCACAGTGTTTACACTTTTGAACCTACAAATGACATATTTGTCATTGCACATTGTAAGTTGTGATGGGGGATTTTATTTTAATATACACCGATCAGGCATAACATTGATGAATAACACTGATTATCTGTTCTTCACGGCACCTGTTAGTGGGTGGGATATATTAGGCAGCAAGTGAACATTTTGTCCCCAAAGTTGATGTGTTAGAAGCAGGAAAAATGGGCAAGCGTAAGGATTTGGGGGAGTTTGATAAGGGCCCAATTGAGATGGCTAGACGACTGGGTCAGAGCATCTCAAAAACTGCAGCTCTTGTCGGGTGTGCCTGGTCTGAAATGGTCAGTATCTATCAAAAGTGGTCCAAGGAAGGAACAGTGGTGGACCAGCGACAGGGGCATGGGTGGCCAAGGCTGATTGATGCACGTGGAGAGCCGTGTGGTCCGAGCAAACAGAAGTTAATGCTGGTTCTGATAGAAAGGTGTCAGAATACACAGTGCATCGCAGTTTGTTGCGTATGGGGCTGCATAGCCGTAGACCAGTCAGGGTGCCCATGCTGACCCCTGTCCACTGCCAAAAGTGCCAACAGTGGGCACGTGAGCATCAGAACTGGACCACGGAGCAATGGAAAAAGGTGGCCTTGTCTGATGAATCATGCTTATCTTTTACATCATGTGGATGGCCCGGTGCGTGTGTGTTGCTTACCTGGGGAACACATGGCACCAGGATGCACTATGGGAAGAAGGCAAACTGGCGGAGGCAGTGTGATGCTTTGAGCAATGTTCTGCTGGGAAACACTGGGTCCTGCCATTCATGTGGATGTTAATTTGACAATGCTATTTGACATAGCATTGTTGCAGACCATGTACACCCTTTCATGGAAACGGTATTCCTTGGTGGCTGTGACCTCTTTCAGCAGGAATTTCCCCTGTGCTCATGTTGATGATTACTTTCAGATATTCACTTTCAGGTCAATATTTCAATTCAGAAGTGTTTTAGAGAGCATTTGATTGGACAAAAACCTGTCATGCAAGATGAATTGTCAATATTTTTGCTAAAACTGTCAGTTTATATGAAAAAAAAAAATGGGTTATGAGGTACATGTATGGCCATAATTTTTCTAAACGGCCAGTTATATTCAGGGCTTAACACTCACATTTGCCCTTTTTCCAATAATTCTGATGTTTGGGCAATATCTCTTGCTCAAGTCTTGACTTTGGTGTGTTTTGTTTGCTGATAGTCCTTATTTATGGTCTCCCCTTAAGGCTCTGTTTTATCACTTCAGACCTGAACCATGGCACTTCACTTCAATTTAGATGTAGTATGAGCGAAAAGCTGTGCTCTTGATTTATCAGCAGTCTCTTTCATTATTTTTCTTTCTGGTCTGGTTATGTCAGCATCCTTTTAAGTGTTTTATGTGGCCAATTCTGGGTGGGCCAGGTTGCTTAAAAGTTAAAACCACAAAGATTTTCTCATCAGGAAAAAGCTAAAAAAAATCCCAAAAAGGATGTGAAAGCTGTGACCACATTGACCTACTAAATCAGGCCGATCAGATATTTCAGAGATCCACAGTTTGCTTTAGGGTAGTGTAGAACAGAAATATTTAGTTTCTGTCTGACATGTGGTGGTAAGTTAAGAGCTCAGTGGTCTTTTGCAGTGCAAATAAGAAGTAAAACTAATGCCATGACATCTTGTCCGTAATTGTTTTGATACACATAGTAGCTCAGGGCAGCGTAACCACCATAGACATTGAGGGGGACAAGGGGGACCCCCCGAATAGTTAGAAATGGCAAAATTGCCCCCCCCTCCAATATTTGATATTCTTGATGCTGCTCTGCTGTACTCCATTACACACCGCTCTGTTTGTTGCTAGCTAGGATGACAAAAGTAAAATGTTAAGTTTTTAGGTTGGTCTGCCTCAGCGGTCTAACAGCGCTCGTCACTGTCAGAATAAGAGATGGCCATTCAAATCAAAGAAGGCGGGGCTTATGAATTCCAACCCAACACTTTAGTTATAGCATGCAACCGATATATATAGCCCCCTTCTCTATGCAAAAAAAAAAAAAACGTTGGTCCCCCCAATGTCTAAGACATGGCTATGGCCTTCTAGTAGCTAGCAAGATAATATTTCCAGCAGATATTGTTAGATTAATGATTGTGTTGTGGCCAAGTTAGGAGAAAAGATGATTGTCAGCTTTTGGTATTTGGGTCAGAAATGTTAGTAAGGACCCGGTGGTCTCGGTAAATAGTGTTGTTGTACACTTAATGGAATGTATTGCATGTTCTCCAAACCAACTCATAGTCAACATACCGTTACATCAGTCTCTTATTGAGATGTATGACTGGTTGTGAAAAACAAATAATTCTAATATTAATACTAAAAATACTTACTTTTAAAGTTAGATATTCAGTTTTATTACTACTATGAGCATTTTAATGTCAGTGCATGGAAGCGTGCATGTATTGCATGGCATTTTCATTTCCCATACAGCTCAGAGGCAGGCTGTTTCATCAGTTTTGTAATCCATCACTTATAGTTCATGTTATCAGCTCCTGTCAGGTCCTCATGGCGTTTTTGATGGAGCGTTGTCTTCAGATGTGAAAGAAAGTTACTATAAATTTTAGCAAATTAAATGAATCCATTGACATAACCTTTAAATATTTCTTAATTAATCTATTGGAATATTAATAATATTCACTGCATGATCATTAAATATAATTAATAAATATTTACACACATTTACACATTTATATTAATTTTTTTTATTTTTCATTAGGTCTTTTTTTTCATAATAACTTGAAGAGGGTTTACTACAGCTGCTAAAGTTATTCTGCAAAAAGCATTGTTTTTTTTATTTTTTTTATTTAATTTTTTATAATCACATAAGAGACAGTGGCGTGTCTGTTTAGGCTGCATTTAGACTGCAGTTTTAGAAATAGTACAGTATTTAGAAATATAGATTCACGTAAAGTTGTAATGAAGTACACTACTGTTCAAAAGATTGGGGTCGGTAAGATGTTTTTGAAAGAAGTATCTTATGCTCACAAGGGATACATTTACAGTATTTGATTAAAAATACAGTAACAACAGTCATTTTTTGAAATATTATTAGTACAATTAGGGGTGGGCTATTATACCGGTAGACACGATTAACCGGTAGAGATTTTGGACATACGTTACACGCTCACGTGACGGTGCCATGCTGTGACAACAAGAAAGCTTATAGTGCATCCGGAAGGTATTCACATTGCTTCACTTTTTCCACATTTTATGTTACAGCCTTATTCCAAAATGGATTGAATTCATTCATTCTACAAACAATACCTCATAATGACAATGTGATAGAAGTTTGTTTGAAATCTTTGCAAATTTATTAAAAAAAAAAACCTGAAAAAATCACATGTACATAAGTATTCACATTGCCATAACACTCAAAATTGAGCTCAGGTGCATCCTGTTTCCACTGATCATCCTTGAGATGTTTCTACAACTTGATTGGAGTCCACCTGTGGTAAATTCAGTTGATTGGACATTATTTGGAAAGGCACACACCTGTCTATATAAGGTCCCACAGTTAACAGTGCATGTTAGAGCACAAACCCAAGCCATGAAGTCCAAGGAAATGTCTGTAGACCTTAGAGACAGGATTGTATCGAGGCACAGATCTAGAAAATTTCTGCAGCATTGAAGGTCCCAATGATCACAGTGGCCTCCATCATCTGTAAATGGAAGAAGTTTGGAACCACCAGGACTCTTCCTAGAGCTGGCCGCCCGGCCAAACTGATCAATCGGGGCATGAGGGCCTTAGTCACGGAGGTGACCAAGAACCCAATGGTAACTCTGACAGAGCTCCAGCATTTCTCTGTGAAGAGAGGAGAACCTTCCAGAAGAACAACCATCTCTGCAGCACTCCACCAATCAGTCCTGTATGGTAGAGTGGTCAGACAGAAGCCACTCCTCAGTGAAAGGCACATGACAACCCGCCTGGAGTTTGCCAAAAGGCACCTGAAAGACTCTCAGACCTTGAGAAACAAAATTCTCTGGTCTGATGAAACAAAGATCGAACTCTTTGGCCTGAATGGCAAGCGTCATGTCTGGAGTAAACCAGGCACCGCTCATCACCTGGCCAATACCCTCCCTACAGTGAAGCCTGGTGGTGGCATCATGCTGTGGGGAGGTTTGCGGTCAGCGGCAGGAACTGGGAGACTAGTCAGGATCGAGGTTTTTAAGCATTGTTGTTTAGTGATTTTAAACTGTTGAGGCGCAATAAGCACTAATTTCTGTATATGTGAGCACCGTCTGAGAGACGGTTTCTGAGCGCTGTCTGAGAGAATAATGAACAGAGTTCTTTTTGCCGCCTTATTGGACTTGAACGGTCAAATACACACACTTTTGTGCTAAAATGCCTGTCTTTGCGAATATCCTCATAAACAGTAATTTATGTCATAAGTGAACGTAATAAGTTGAGAAATAAAGCACATGTCTATCAGTATATTAGATCAGCGCATTCGGTTTTAAAGTGACAGCAGCCTATTATACCTGCTTCTGTCTGTGTTTTTAATGTTAATCAAAAAAACAAAAGACAAAGACAACTGCTCATTTAATTTACACAATATGTAATTTAAATATGTACATTTAATTACTTTATACAATTTATGAATTTTTCAGGTAGGTCTATTTCATTTGCGTCTTTGTTCTGTTGTAGTTTTGTCCTATTGCTTGTAACTAATTAGTTTCTTTGTTCTCATTTTATCTCTGACTATTTACTTGTTTAATTATACTTTCACACTGCTATTGTGAAATAAAGTTACTCATATCGTCATATAAGATTTTGGTCCTATCGCCCACCCCGCCCTAAGTACAATTTAAAAAACTTTTCCACTTGATTATATTTTAAAATGTAGCATTATTACTCAATTCTTCAGTGTCACATGTCGTCGTCGTCGTCTTTTTCTTCTTCAAAAAAAAATCTTACTAACCACACAATTTTTAATATTAGTGTATGTAACCGTATTCTGCAGTGCACTTATCTTTCTTTCTTCCTCTCTGTGTCTCCTTCCTGTTTCTTTATTCACCCAAAGCCCATGACCTGCTCTGCTCAGAGTTAATGATGACCCAGCTGTGAGGGTGGGAAGGTTCATCCAAGCGCACTGTGTTGGAAAAGCCCCCCGAGGTTGCCCCCAAACCCCTTACTCCCTTTCAAAAGCAGTGTAGGAAAGATGAGGACAGATTCGAGTGAGGTTGACTGCTCCGTTGAGGACCTTCCTAAAGGCTTGCCTCTGCTTTACTGTAAAACCCCAGTCATCCAGGCCCCTCATGTCCTTGCCTTGATCCAACACTGGAATCTTCTCAAATATGCTGGTACATTGTTCACTGAAACTATTTTACGTTTTTCTTTCAGCGAGATCTTGGAAATCACCTGGAGATTGCATTGGCATACATATTTTTTCATTGACGTTTAAAGGCTCGTGTTCCCACAGTTTTAATACATATGCTGACATTCCCTGAGGCTTATTACTCCATTTTATCATGTAAAATATGTAATTATGTACCTTAAAGAGCCTAAAACTGTAAAATTGTAGATTTCAAGTTGATGTCATTCTTCAACGAATCTAGTTGAAGACTCCCAGCAGATGGGCGTCAGTGTGCTCCAAACAGCTGTTCTCCACCTGTTGTGATCATCTCTAGCTGAAGTTTGGCTCAGAACTTCCACAGAAAGCACATCCGTACTTAGCTCTACAAATTATGGATAAATCCCAATTTGTATACTTCTACCAAGTACATTTTGCACTGGCAATGACATGCATCTTATTAACATATTAGCATCTCGATACAGTCTCAAACTTTTGGCAGTGTTTTATTGTGATACTGTGACAATGATAACAGCTACACTCTTAGAAGAAAGGGTTCTATAGAACCTTAATGGGTTCTCCCAGGTGCTTCATATATAGAACTTTTTTAATTTGTCATGCGATCATTTTATGGATTTAGTTTTAATGAATGAATGAATTTTGTTTTAATTCATTTTTAATTATTTTATTAATTAATCAGCCCATAAACATACTTTATCAGTGGACAAATTTGAAATAACCCATTAAAGATGAAAGTATTATGCAATCATGTAAGACATTTCTCCTCATTTAAGAGAATTATGCTGTTTTTTGGCACAGTTATATATATTGAATCCTATTTAATCTTTTTAAGGGCCGTTCACACTTAAAACGTTTTACAGAGACATATATTTTTCATGACAGTTGGAGATTTTCAGCAACATGAGTGACACTGACCACTGGAGATCCAAGTTGAACAGCTTGAAAGCTTGGCAACCTCTAGCGCTGTCAGTGTGAATGGGACTTGACTGTTTTTCCTAAGTAGTCACAACAAGTTATGAGTGATGAGATATCTTAGTTACTCTTTCTGGAGAGTTTGGTTGCCCCACCCCCAGTGGAATAAAAAATCTGCTCCATGTTTACCAAAAAAAAAAAAAAAAAAACCTGATTGGCAGATTCTCTTTAAGAGTAGACTGACAGTTTACATGTCACTAGAAACTTTTTTTGAAAGTCTCATGTTCACCAAGGGTGCATTTATTTGATCAATTATATTAATTATTGAAAAATAATTTTAATAATTAAAAAAAATATATATATTTTAATATATTTAAAATTGTATTTCTTCCTTTGATTATCAGCATCATTACTCCAGTCCTCAGTGTTGCATGATCCTTCAAAAATCATTCTAATATGCTGATTTGGTGCTCAAGAAAAGTCGCAAGGATGTACACTTTAAAAAATACACTGGAAATACTACACAATCTGGCCACCTTTCACATACTATTCTTAACATGCAATTAGTTGAGACACACTAATGCTAATATTTAATTCTATATAGGACACATCGTGTGGGAATTAGGATTCTGCCTGTGTTTCTTATAGTTAGTGTTCATGGTTTGTGATGCTAGTATAGATACAGGATAATAGTTTAACCAACGCCATCTCACGACCAATTCGTACGTATTTGTACGAGGTGTCCAATTCATACGAATTAGCCACCTCGTAAAAATATGTATGAATAGCCGTGAGATCGGGTTGGTTTAACACAAGTCTCAATGTTGTCCTAAACCTGTTTTGGGCTCATCTCTCTTTCTCATCATATCATGTTGGAGCAGCTTAGTTTACATTCTTACCCTAGAAACCTGACCTAGGATCAGTCATTCATTTCCTCCAGGTGAAAATATTCTGTCCAGGCTTGTTTAAAGGTCCCAAACTCCAGTATTATTTCACTCAGTCATTCATTTCCTCCAGGTGAAAATATTCTGTCCAGGCTTGTTTAAAGGTCCCAAACTCCAGTATTATTTGACTCTTGTTTGCCTCAATATAGATCTCCCCTCAGGCAGCAAACTACTTGATTTCTGCCCTGTTTGTTCCTCAACGCTTACAGGCTTTGTCTGTGGAACCTCATTTACGTCCAGTTTTACAGCCTGCCTATTCATATGTACGGTGTGATTGGCATTTGAAAAGGGTGTTTTATCCAGGCCTGTAGCCAGCTATGCTCAGGTTGAGCTGTATGTCGATGACCCCAAGGGAAAATCAGTCTATGAATGTAGTGGACACTTTATGCAAACAAGCCAAAGAACAAGCACTTTACTGAATCACAGAACTGAAATAACCCAGATCTGTTTGTGTTGAAAGGTATGAAAAATATTTGTACATGAGAACTGGTGTGGTTGATGATGTTAATGTGTCTAAATAATTTTGAAATTGGATCCATGTATCCATTTCCAGACAGGCAACAAAGCCAAATGCATTTCAGATTTGCCCATATAGCATGTGAGATGGAGAAATCTGCTGTTTGTTTGTTTGTATTATGTATCAGGTTTGATATACTTTTTTCAGAACTTAAATTATGTAATGTTACGTTTGGTGTCAATTTTTGTTTGGAAAGAAATGCTTTTATTCATTAACTTAATCCAAAATGTAGACTTTGGACAGCATATGGACCCATTAAGGGTCATATGCTATACAGTCCTGAGAAAGGATGCTGAATGTGCATACAGTATATATGACACTGTCATCACATTCTAAATGAATAAGCTGTGTTTCAGCAGTCATTTCCATAAGGCTTCAATTAAACTATATTATATCGAACAAGAGAGATGCTGAGCACTTAATTCCTGGAGAAAGACAGCAGTGTTTTTGACCGAGAGGCAGTGGGTGGTTGTGAGTGAGGATGTGAAATTGCATTCACATGGGCTGCGTTGTGTCCTTTGTTCTCTTTCGTGGAGATTCCACGCCACTTTATTCCCATAATCCTCTGTTTGAACCCCTTTCGTCCCTCCCTTGTGTCCTTCCCATTTTTTTTCACACTATCTTCTCCACCCTTCTTCCTAGCTCCCTACTTTTGCATTTCCCCACCTCTTTTACTGTCCTTTCTTCTTCCCCCATCATTGTCTCCCTTTTCTCCCCACCCGTCCTTCTCTCGCCTGTCCTCTTTTTGTCTCCCAGACATCTCTCTATACGACTTATGGATGCTATAAGATGTATGCTTTTTAACCACAGCAGAGCAGAAACGTATAACAACGTTATGGAAGACCTGTCAGCTACATTTCCCTTATTTAAATTCAAAGTCTTAACAAGCACAGAATAGCATTGTTTTCGTTTGTCCCTTTAAATGCAAATGAGCTGCTGCTCCCAGTCCCCTTTTAAGAAGAGGGTGGGGCTTCAAGAGCTCATGCAACAAACAAACAGGACAATCTTGTGTTGGCAGCGGTGCTCAGCCTTATATATTTAGTCTGGACTCAGACAATGATGTTTACAGAGCCAGAGAATATATGCTGCATGGAGATAGAACTGGGGGGGTATTCCAGAAAGCAAGGTTACCGTCACATATACCTTGAAGTCTCAGTTGATTAACCCAAATCTTGCTTACTCGAGTCGATGTATGCTGGGTCCAAAAACGAGTCTGGGAGTAAGTTCCCTGTTAACACACAAGACTTTCTCAACAGAGCGAAGAATCGATGATTCACCATGGAAAAAGACGCTAAGAAAAAGCGTGCCATTCTACTTCCTCCTCTTCTTTTGTTTAATGGTGATTTACATAACCTACTTAGTGCACATCGCCACCTATTTGGTGGTTATGCAATCATTTTTTCAATCTCTTCATTTAATAAGTAATCTTTATTCACTGAGAATAAGGATTATATAGTTTGTTTGATGCTAATTAATTGAATGCAGATCCGTGTGTGATGACAATAAAAAAAAATATATATATATATTTGAATTGAATTAACATTCAAACATTACCTTGTTATATATTTTTTTTAATTCTAATTCTTTAGAATTAATGTATAATATTGTATATTATATAACTGAAGCAAATTTGGTTATATTAATATTATTAATTATATAATGCACATCTGAATCATATGTTCCAGTAACCTGCTCTGGAGCAGATTATTTTCAGAGAGTGAGTTGCTATGGCTACTTACCCTGAAAGTTACCAGCATTTTTGGAACCGAAAGTTGAGGCTATCCGCTTACTTCTCCTTAAACATACCCGGGTATGGCACATAATCTGCTTTCTGGAATACCCCTCAGGTATAGTTTAGTTTAATTACGGTTTTAACTTATGTTGTCATCTTGCTTTTATCCACTATTAGTACAAGCCTGATGTAGCGGACCCTGTCTGAATGATGGCCAAAACTTTACTTATGAGTCTTATGAAGTTTATTGTACAGCACACAAAAGATGACGTGTCTGTTTTCAGAAAATCACTGTAAGAGCTGAATAAAACACAGTACAAGAAGTGCGCATTAAAGTCTTATCCAAAAATCTCTCTCTCTCTCTCTCTCTCTCTCTCTCTCTCTCTCTCTCTCTCTCTCTCTCTCTCTCTCTCTCTCTCTCTCTCTCTCTCTCTCTCTCTCTCTCTCTCTCTCTCTCTCTCTCTCTCTCTCTCTCTCTCTCTCTCTCTCTCTCTCTCTCTCTCTCTCTCTCTCTTAAACAAAAACACTCCTTACAACTAACAGTAAACAAATATATACAGACCTTATGCCTTTTTGGAGGGTGCTTAATAAACTGGTGAACTTCTAATCTATAAAACAACTCAGATGAACTGTAATAAAGTGCGTGCTCTCCCTTTATATCTCCCTTATATAAAAATGTATCCTCACCATGTGTCATAGCAATGAGTAAAATCATGACAATTCAGACATTTTTATATATTTTTACCTAAAATATTGGCTAGACATTATGAGTGCAATCTTTAAAATGACTTTATCCAGTTATCACAAATGGATAGAAATGCCATGGAAATTCATTGATGAAAACGTGTGGGAACCCTGTGTTGTAATCCTGTGAACATTTGTAAAGTATCAGGGGCGGCTAATTGAAAAACAGCTCTCAGTCGTCTTGTCCTGTATGTTTGTGTGTTTGAATGACAAGGGAATATGGGTGGGTGGAAATGACTTGAAGTGTGGGAGTGTGTAAATAATTCCTCTTTGCTTTATTTCCATAGAGAATAATGCAGGTGTTCCATTATTCATGTCTGCCTGGTATTAATGCACACTCTTTGTGTGTGCGTGCACATTGTATTTGTTTGACTATTATAATTACACGCTCACTTTTGCTGTGCGAGTGTGTATGTTTGTGACAGAGAGAACATTGGTAAGGCCAGATAAGGCTGCAACAAGGGTGTTGTTTGTGCGTTTTTGGAGTGTATTCCAAATGTATTCTGAAGCGATTCATTGTATTCATAATAATGGCTCTGAATCTTTATTGCATGATTTATCTTCCTTCTCCGTCCGTCTCTTTCTTGCGCGCAAACATGCAATATTTTTCTCTCCACTTCTTCTCTTCCTTGTTTACACTCTCTGCATCATTTTGTGGGCTTCAGTTCTCCATTTCTTTACCTGTATATCTATGTGTAGGGCATATATTATGCAACGGGGGAGATGTGTCAAACAGTATCTTACTGCACTAGATATATTGGCTTGACAATAGTGGCAGGACTGCTTTATTCAAACAGGGATTAATGTGAAAATATACAGCAGGACGTGTATCAGTCAAGCCAAGATGAGGAAGAACTTGTTATGGAACTATCCATTTTTATAATATTTGTTTTTATTGTTTTGATTCTTACATAATGTGAAGCTGTTTTTGCACTCATGCCAGATATAATCATTTGTTTTTATCATTCTAGTTTTATCTTTTGCTGTGCATCCATCAGACTCCAGTAAGAAGAAAAAAATATAAATATACACATGTATCTCATATGCTTATCAAGGCTGTATTTATTTGATCTAAAATCAATAAAATAAATTATTCCTAAAATGGCAAAGCTGTATTTTTAGCAGTCATTATTCCAGTGTTCGGTGTTGCATGATTCTTCAGAAATCATTCGGATATGCTGATTTGTTGCTCCAAAAGCATTTTATATATATATATATATATATATATATATATATATATATATATATATATATATATATATATAATTATTATTATTATTATTATTATTATTATTATTATTAATTTATTTTCTTTTTTGTCATTCCGCTACATGTGGTGACATACAGTGGAACGAAATGTTGTGCCTCCACAGGACCATTCAATTCAAATTCAATGGGTCCTTGCTGAATAAAACAGCCATCCATCTTTATCTTAACTTCATCTTATCTTAATTATATAGATTTTTTTTTTTTTTTTTCTGCCAAAATACAAATATTATGGTGTATGTAGACTGTTGATGTTGCCATGATATAGGATTTTGCTTATACCCATCATTAATCTCTTAGGCTTTTACCAGTCAGACAGAAGTTGTTTCTCGTAGTTCACGAAGATCACAGGATTTAGTCATGGTAATTCCAGTCATGTAGTCACACGCTGATTCATTAAATAGTCTATGATAATTCCTCTTTTCACTTTGTCCCAGGACTTAACTACAAGGGCAGTGAGAACCTGGAGGTTGCCATGGTGATGTTTATTTATGTGTGTGTGAGGGTTGCTTTTTTTTTTTTCTATCTCTGGCCAAAAGCAGTAAACGTAATGCCAGTCTTTCTCCCCTTGTTTCCACACCAACTGCTTCCCTTACACCACACACACACACACACACACACACACACACACACACACACACACACACACACACACACACACACACACACACACACACACACACACACACACACACACACACACACACCCCACTCTTCAGTGAGAATGAAAACACACACTCGTTCCCTAAATGTGCCCCATCCCCTCCCATAAGACCCCCCTGTGGCAGTCTGTGTACCTCCTCCCCCCATTTCCTCATCACAGTACCTTCATCAACCCCTATTTACCCTTCACAAAGGCCTGATGGGGAATTCACCATCCTCAAAGGTGGAGGAGGGGTTTACACAGACTCATCTTTTTCAGACAATGTGACTGAAATGAGACACTGTGGGTTTCATCATGCATTTTGCTTAAATATTTGACATTTAATAGTCAAAATGTGTTTGTTTGTTTGTTTCTTATGCTCAGCAGGGCTGCATTTATTATAAAAAATTATTTGTTTGATATTGTTACAATGTAAAATAAATGTTTTCTTTTTTTAATGTAATAATTCCTTTGACTGCAAAGCTGAATTTTCAGCAGCCTTTCCTCCAGTCTTCAGTGTCACATGATCAAAAAATATTTTTATTTGAATTTTTTGTAACAATGTAAAAGTCTTTACTGTCTCATTTGCGAATTCGTCATTACATTTTATTATATAGCTGTATTTGATTATATTGTATTACTCAAAATTGTTTAGATGGCAACACTATTAATTACACTATTAAGTAACTATTGAGTAATCATTATAAATAGTCAATGATATTATTAAACAGAAAAATAATGAAATAACTGTTTAACTAAGTTTCACTGCTGATGCCACTGCCATTTTGAGTTTTTCTGGGTGACGCTTCAGTACGAAGTCGGAGCTCTCAGACAAATCAAAGTTTACAAGTTGTAATTAAAAGTTCTACAAGGACGCAAACACTTTTTACAAGTTGTAATGTTGGATTTACGGTAATTTCAACATGCTGTGAATGCACCTTTATGCTAATAGACTACTGGATAGGTCAAGATGGATAAAGTGATAAACTATTGGTCCAGCCATTAGTTATAATGTTTACAGGCCTTATATAATCTCAAATGAAATTCTATTGTATAACACAATTCTTTATTTTGTCTGTTGTGATTTCTGACTAGTTTCTCTCACGCAGTGGATGAATGCAGCTACTGGAATTGATAGATTGGTTGACTTATTAGTCTTAGCGTTAATAGATGGGGGTGAAGCAGATGGCTTGGGATGTCCCACCACCCACAGGATGAAAGAGACTGTGTTGAATGTAACCGAGAGAGGCAGACAATGCAAGAAACAAGCATGGTGATGCAGCAAATATAGATTCTGGGCTGCTTGCTATAGCTGTCCTACTTTCTCCATCCCCTTCAGAGCCGAGAGGAGGATGGGATAAGACATGGTGTGTGTGTGTATATGAGTGTGGCATTGTCGAATAATTGTACTGCCCCATCAGTTGTCATACAGTCACTGCTTAAAATCCATAGATTCCTGTCTGTGTGAATGTTTTCAACCCAGTTAAGACCATTTTCAGTGCCATAAATGAGATAATTTAACTATGGTGTATGCAGTTCTAAGCATCGGCGGAGCAACACGCTACCTTGTGCCCCCATTAAAGGCTGTGGGACTAAAATAGCTCCAGATCTATCAACTGGAACTCTGTTAAGTTATTTGACAGTGTGTCGCAACCAGAAATGACCTCAGTGTTATCAGTGTGTTGCATTGTCTGTGTTCTGAAAAACCTCAGGAGGTCATGACTTCATTGTACATTAACAAGAAACTTGCATTAGCAGACAAGGTCACAGGTAGTACAAATGGGAGCTTTAAATAA
Organism: Rhinogobio ventralis; assembly: GCA_039654625.1. Classification (NCBI taxonomy): domain Eukaryota; kingdom Metazoa; phylum Chordata; class Actinopteri; order Cypriniformes; family Gobionidae; genus Rhinogobio; species Rhinogobio ventralis. Next base: position 29,403,735 of record CM077212.1, read on the forward strand.
AGCAAAATGTAATGGCTGCCTGCATTTGAGATTTTCATGTTTGTGCTGTGTATGTTAAGATTGTAGTAGGATTCTATTTTATTAATCATGTTTTAAAAGTCCATATTATGCACCTTTATAACTTTTTCCCCCTTGAAGTAAAGTTATAAGGTTAGTCAAGGTTTTTTGCAACCTAATTTCTTATATTTAATTCTACATGACCCCTCTGCCTTTGAATTTTTGTACCTGTGAACAACACAAGTCAACACCATTATGAGTAAAAGTTTGCGAAGAAGGATTTCCTACTAAAGCAACTGGTAAGCATATCAATAGCAGACTGAAAAAAAATATATATCAATAGCAGGCCGCAACATGCCCAGTGCATTATGGGTGTTGGAGTTTTCTTACCTATTTGGCAAAAGGCAAGACAACAGCCTTTTTTCGCAGTTTTCTCTAGTTTAAAAGAGTATTTCATATTCCATTTTACTTGCATAATCAGAAGCATTTCATAGTGAAACAGGAAAAATGAGGAAACAATGTTGGATGGGGATTGATTGATTTTTTTTTTTTTTTTTTTATTATTAACCCATTTTGTTTTTTCTAAAAAAACAAAATCAACAGCAGTCATAACCCATTTTACTTGCATAATCTGACTTATTTCAATGTGAAATGATGAGGAATAAGGAAAAAATGTTGGACAGACTTTTCATTTAGTTTTGATTGGATCGTGGAAAAAAAAATGCATGGATAATTTGTACACCATAAGACAGGGGTCGGGAACCTTTTTTGACCAATGAGCCATTTTTTCATTTTTGGTTAATGCATTTTTCCAAAAGAGCCACAGTAAAAAATAAAAAATAAAAATTATTATTAAAAAAAAAAGCTTTTTTTTCAATACAATTTCAACAGTAGTAATTATTAGGTCCATAGACAACTAAAAACAAACAAATATGCAGCAAACAATAAATAAGTTGCAATATGGAATTAATTGTGCAGGGCTTTCACTGTGAGGTTGAGTTACCAACTGATAAGCAATAAATCCTCTTCGTGTGTAAATGAACGCACACAGTGCTTACATCTACTGTGTTTATTATGTGAATACTCGACTTGGCATTTTGATATATTTCTGTGTTTATTTGGCCGTTTAGGCGCGCAACCAAAGACAAAGGCTACTATGCTTTTCCGTGTTGCGCTCAGAGTGCGCGCACAGCATCCTGCCAGTAGAATTCAGTTCTCTTTTGCGACTTATCGCACTTATATTATTTAACTGAAATCTGCGGATTATCATAATTACGACACATTTATTTATCACAAGGCTCTCTAAGGCACCAGTACCAGCAGGTGAAATGTTTTGAAATGTCTCTTTGCACAGGAAAGCAGCAGTTTCAATAAAAGGATAGACCCATATTAAAGTTTATATAGCCTACTTTTACATTTTCGATGCTGTTATAAAAATGGTTTTCGGTTACCTTAAACAAGCTACAGCGGCTTGAATCCCAGTGCAGGAGCTGTAGGCTACCACAGAAATGTACGTGGTTAGTTGATTGACTCGTGACACTCGCGAACAGCACTGAACACGCGCGGCCGGTACAACTTGAACATAATTACTGTCATCATAAACTTTTCATTAACTTCGGTAGGCTGTACAACAAAGGAATTGAAATTGGCTGCTTTTTTCTGCAGAGAGAGGATCTCTGTTTATGTTTCAAATTTTTTTTATCAATCATTTGTTGGTAAAGGGTGAGAGACCTGCCGAAATTCACCAAATTCCAAATTCACTCCATGTCCTGATGCATGTTTTTTGTCTTAAAATCATTTTTTTGACAAAAATCATGTGTCTCGCGAGCCATAGGTTCCCGACCACTGCCGTAAAACAAAAAACATGCATCAGGACATGGAGTGAATTTGGAATTCATGTTGACTTTAAGAGTTGTAAAATGAATATATGTAGATTTTATATATGTAAATATGGTTGGTGAATTGTTAAAGCACTCATAATTCAGATATCAAAGCAGTGACACTGTCTGAACAACTCAGAGAATTTTATTTTCCATATGTGGACTGATAAGGGAGCTTTGTGTTATGAATGGCGTATGAGATCAAACTCTTTCATTAAAAAAAAAAAAAAAAATCTGTTTTGCATGTCTCTTTTAACAAAGAAACTCATATCTCATGTTTTTCTGTTTCAGTCGCTCATCTTCCTGGGCTGTGTAGCAGCAGCTGGGCTTGGTGTGAATCTGCTGTGCCTGGCCATCTACCTGAGCTGCCTGTGCTGCTGTCGGAAGGATGAGGAGGAAGAGGAAAGTAAGAAATCCAACTCTTGCTGTGTCACTTGGGCTGCTGTTGCTGCCGGACTCATCTGCTGGTACGTACCACCCACTGTTCTCACACTGAGAGGATAAACCTGCTCAAGATGCAGGCAGCATAGTTAAGCACTCAAGTGTATGGGAAATATATGGGAGAATGAAATATATGGGAGAATGATGGTTATTTCAAACTTTCTGTCTCTGGCATGGTTGAGCAGAATTTAAAATGGAACATTGTTGTCATCTGACACACAATTTGAAATGAGTCAAATCAATATGGCAACTACTAGCAAAATCCTATTTGGCTAATTAGCTCAACTTCTGTCTGACACATCTACCTCATTATGTCCCCACCTCTTTTTAGTTTTTATGGTCCCACTTTATATTAGGTGGCCTTAACTACTATGTACTTACATCACAATATAAGTACAATGTACTTATTGTGTTTATATTGTATTGGAAAACATTTTTGCTGATATTGAGGTGGTATAGGGGTAAAGTTAGGGACAGGTGTGGTGGTATGGGTAAGTTTAAGGGTAGGGTTAGGTGTAAGGGAAGGATGAACAGTGTAATTATAAATGTAACTACAGAAATTAATTACAGATATAATTACATGCAGGTAATTTTTAAAATGTAAGTACAATGTAAAAACATGTCTGTGCATAATAAGTGCGTTGTATCAAATGATTAATTAAAATGTTAGTACATAGTAGTTAAGGCCACCTAATATAAAGTGGGACCGTTTTTATTTTGTTATAATATTATTTTGCTTTGTGCCTCTTCCATCCTTTGCTCTCTTTCTCTCTGTCTGACAATTGGGAAGTTTTCTTCTTCGGTTCCCCTATTATGTGGTGTGCCCCAAGGGTCCAGTTTTAGGCCCTCTTCTTTTTTCACTTTATATGCTCCCCTTGGGTGCCATCTTTAAGAAATATAAGATCTCCTACCACTGCTATGCTGACAATACACAATTTTATCTACCAGCTAAATCTGATAATAGTTATTATTTGGACGTGCTTTGCAACTGTTTTGAGGAGATCAAATGTTTGATGGCTAATAATCTTTTGTAATTAAATTTAATTTAATCAAAGCGAAATTCAGATTTTAGGCCCCTCCAGGTCTCCATCTGTGTTTAATTTAGGTTCTCTTTCCGCCAGTGTTCAACCTCATGTAAGAAGTCTTAGGGCCCTATTTTAACGATCTGAACACATGGTCTGAAGTGCATGGCACAGGTGCACTTAGGGTGTATCCGAATCCACTTTTGCTAGTTTAACAATGAAAAAAAAAAGGTCTGTGCGCCAGGCGCATGGTCCAAAAGGGTTGTACTAGTCTCTTAATGAGTCATGGATGTGTTTCGGGCGTAACGTGCAATAAACCAATCAGAGTCTCATCTCCCATTCCCTTTAAAAGCCAGTTGTGCTTGCACCGTGGCGGATTTGCTAGCAGAAAGACTGAACGCTTCTCCAGAGAGGAATCCTTTTATTTTTAATACACTGCGTGCAGAATTATTAGGCACGTTGATTTTCAGATCACACTTTTTTTCCAGGCACATTTTACCAAATCCAAACCACATCAATCTTAATAACTACTATTAATTTTGTATTTAATAATTTAAAAGTGATATATATAATTGTTCATGAAGGCTGGAAATGAAAAACGCATTATATATTTAGGTATGCAGAATTATTAGGCACATTTTCTTTTACAGATAAAATGAGCCAAAAAAAGAGATTTAACTCAGACTAAAAAATAAAATTATTAAATGCCCATGAGAAGGATACAATACTAATGCAATACTAGACATTGCAGTTAAGGCATGACCACTGGACAGTGAAATGCTCATTGGGTCAGCGGGGTCAGACAAAAACAGGTGGCGAGGAAAAGACACGTTAATTGCAAATTAAGAATTAAGGTGAAGAATTAAGTGTGGAACCCTTTAGTCTCCAGGGCCACCATTTTCCAAAACTGCAACCTACCTGGAGTCTCCAGAAGTGCAAGGTGTCAGGATCTCAGAGACTTTAGTTAGGTAAAGAATCCTAAAAAATGACCCCCTTAATAAGAATCACAAGCTGAAGTGTTGTAATACACTGTAGTGTATAGTAATGTAATGTAGTGTACGGTGTTGTAATAAAAAATAATAATAAAAAAATTGAATTAGAACATTTTATAAATAAAACTAAGGTGCTAAAAACTACTTTGGTTCAAAAAATATGTATAGTATGGCTCCTTTAATATTAAAGTGAGGAAGACATGAGAGGCTCAAATAACTGCTCCATTTTTATTGGCTGTAGAGATTTAACAGGGCACCTAGTAAAGAGACAGCCACTCTCATTTGCTCTCAATTTCTTTCTCAGAGGGTCAGTTTATTCTCTTGCTCTATAAAAACGATGGTTCACTTGGTCACTTCGGGTAGTGCTGCTCGGCTCAGATGCAGAGAGCGGTCTACATTCCTGTCTAAACACCATACCTCTGACCGGCGATAGAAACAATCCAGTTTTGTTTTGGGCCACATTGTCCGTCAGGTCTGAGTTGGAGGAGGGGTTGTGGGAACGCTCAGAGTTTGACTAGTGTTTAGGACTTTAACAGGGGGTTGAATAGCCTTGGACATACCGAGACGGCCCTTTGACTTCTGCTCAGACATGGTGCAGTTTTCTGCCTCCGTCATCCATTAAGAACGAGTGGTATTCACTTCTTCACAGCTTCTGTTCTTAGTGACCATGGCTGTCAAGCTCCAAAAAAAAATACTACGGTCGAAGTCCATATGACTTAAGCCATATTATAAAAATGTTACAATGAACAGAAACTGTTGGTACTAAAAAAAGCTGTTTCAGCTCTTTAATATCCTTCTCCCTCTTGCATTTGTAAATATGAATTGGCAGATCACGTTATTGCTTTATGTAAGCGGTTTTCAAGCCTTTTGATGGCATAGACCTTAAAATGTTATAACCTTATTGTGAAGGACCATCTTTGTAAATGATATGTATGTATATATTTGCATGATATAATCATGCTCCATTTCTTCTTCATGCATACATGAAATATGTATGCATGAAGAAGAAATGGAGCATGATTATATCATAAAGACATGTTTTCAAAATTAAATAATTGGCTTTTATATCATCATTGTAGTCAAAGCAAGTTATTCATATAGTATTAAAGTAGCGATGATTTTTGTGAAGGAGCAGTTTAAAGCAGACAAAATGATTGGAGAAGATTGGCATACGTCACCAGAGATAAGTCTGTCATTACACCAGAACATTGAGAGTTTGATTAAAAATGAAACATGCATTAATGAATCATTTGCAATAAATTTGGTGTGTCTTTTACCTTTTTCATTTTATGGAATGACAAGGGGTAAGTAATGACAAAAATTAATGAACTATGCCTTTAAGAAAGTAACTTGAGTCAGTGGCTTCATGTTGTGAATTGGTCAGCACAAAATGGATATCTTTGCAGATAGCCGCATTCACAGTCTTTCAAGGTCTTAACTCTTAGGAGCTTTACTACACATAGCTTTCTTAAAGTAAAGAGTTGTTATTTTGACATGCTAATAGCAGAAGGGGAGTTATCTAATCTAACTCAACGCTCCAATCTCCCAGCAGGCACTATCCCAGTTGTTACATCACCTAGCGCTGCTGGAGAAATGCTGAGACCTAAAGTGCTCGATTGAATTAGTTAGTGTTGTGTATGAGTGTGTGTGTGTGTGTGTGTGTGTGTGTGTGTATGTTTATGAGAGCACTATCCTCTCTCTTAATCCCATGACACTCATCTGTGTTGATATTAAATTAGCATTACGACTGTCTGTATTCTGAAACCTTCTGTCGTGAAACAGAGCCCACTGTTTGGTTAAATGCAGAAGCATGGTCAGAGTTTAACATCAGGAATTTATTCAGGATGTCATCATTTTAGGTGTTGATGCTGAATTAATTTTGTGTACTTTGTATTGGGGGTGGGTGACCCAAATCTCATGTCACCTGTATGATATATATATAATAGTCCATTATAATATCTGAAACAGCCATTACCATATTTGAATTTCAGCTCTGGAGTCTTCGTTAGCACTTGTATACACAGTGGTACAAACAGTAACGATGCCGTAAGTTTTTCCATATCATTTCCAGCGCAGGTCCTCATCCTTTGGAAGTGCAAGTAAAGTGGGTTTACTACTCTTTCAAAGCAACTAGCATCTCTTCCAGGCCTCAGCTACAAATACAGTGTTTGAAGGGTCAAAGTAGACGCAGCCTTGTTCGTGGGCAGCCAATGAAGGCCATAGGCTGGCATTATGCAAATGTAAAATTTTTACGTAGCTATGGAACGGAAGTGAGGTACTGACAACTTGTTTTAGCAGTTCCGAATCAATTCTTTCTTTTTAGGAGCCAATAACTTTACTTTTGTGCACTTTGATCTTTAAAACTTTTCTTAAAGGTGCAATAGGTGATCTGGGAAATGCTAACTTTAGCCTGCTAGCATTGAAAGCATATGATCCCACCCTCCCTGCAAATCGCTGTCCAAAGCCACGCCTCCACCAAAACACATGAACGCACACAGACCAAAAGCGAGATGACCAAAGACAATGTTATTGGATTGGATTACATTGTGTGTCATTCACCGGTGAGAAAACAGTACAGTGTTGCTGTTTGCCTATGATATTTCATGTATAAATCTATATTTATATTTTTGCGTTACAAAATTGCTTAATTTTATTTTTCCCAACAAACTCATTGTAAATGTATATTATGAATATTTAATATATCACCTGGCACTAATAAATTGTAGCTTCATATGAAATCGGCTTACATTTGAGTTGGGTGATGTTATGGATTCTCGTTCACCATTGTCACCTTGCAGACATTGCAGGTATCCTATACATTTATTGTTCACTGAAGTTTTCTGCATACAGTCATCTAACCTCTCCTTCTATTATTAATGTATTTTTGCTAAAACTGGTAGGATGTCTCCACAAGACTGACTTCATCTACATTAAACATTAATGTGGTTTGTAGCAGAAGTGTTTCTGCAGTGTCCAGAGGTAAATTATAGGGTTGTTTGTTTAGTTGGATGGATGGGTTAATAAGTAGATAGAGGTGTGCATTTAATACCAAACCTTTAAGTCAACTATCTACTTAATGATTTTATGGCTCCTTTCTGTCTCAGTGAGAGTCTCAGATCATGCAGTATGACATTATGGAGCTCTTTAGGGTCCTAGATTGCTCTCAGGTGAGATGTTTCAGAATGATTCGCTAATACATTTGGATTTGGTTTGATATCAGATCAATATAAATCTTGTTTGGCCAAAGCATGTGTTTTTAAATGTCATTTAAAGGGGTCTTTCAATGTTTTATTTATAGGGGTTCATATCATGAGTAATTAAGTTGACCTTTTGAGATACAATTTTATTTTAGTATAAAAACATACTGTAACTTTCAGAACTCAAAACTTTATTTAAACAAAGTTGAAGATGATGATGAAGTAGAGAAAAGAATCAATAGCACATTAGCAATAACACCCCAATTACTAATATTTTGTGCAGGTGGAACTAGCCCTAATCGCAGATGGTGCTTTCCAAGATGCCACTCTAGATGTACAGTCATTGTGACTACATAATGTGAAATTCTTTCTTTTATTTTCTCCATTATATTGCTGAATGATGGGAGTTGTGCAATAGCTTCTTTGGTGTTTAGATGTTTCGGTAATCTACAGCTTGTGTTGCCATGGTTCCCCTGCACTCGGATGTACTGCACCTTTTCAAGAGTCCCTTAGATCATGATATAGAGTCAAAAAAAAAACATTCAATAGTAATGACTATAGCCTTCAGTGTTTATTTTTGTTTTTAATAAATTATTACATACATGATTTACTTCTACTCGCCCTCTTGACGTCACAACCCTTATTATTATTATTATTATTAATAATTTATATATTTATTGGGGTAACTAACTTAGTATGCATATAAATCGTCACAATGAAACATTAGCATATTGCCCGTCCACTTATTGCACGCGCGCAGACACCAGGGAAACCTTGAACACTGCAGCAGATACTGGATGGCATCATGTCCAGAAGACGCTGTGCTCTACAGTGTTTATAGTGTTTCATATTGTGTAAGTATCTGGCTAACTAGCTAACTCATATTATTACGGTCTTACTGAAATACTACTGTAAATCAGCTGTGGGCCACTATTAGCCAAAACTGTGTCTGTTAATGCAGATTGTCTGTCATTCTTACTACTTTGAGTAAAGATAAAAGATGGAGCAAGATTTGTTTTGCAAACATTAATGTTTACATCAGCTGGGCTAATGTATGGACTGTTATTGTTGCAGTTCCTACATGTGCCCCACCACACACACACACACACACACACACACACACACACACACACACACACCCCACACACACACGTTAATGCTGATGGTGGGGAATTACAGTAGAAACACCTCATAATGTACCTCAAACTGAGTAGCATCACTGAGAAACGTCCTGCTCAAGGTTCGGGTTGAATAACTAGTTCTTCCGATGTTTCGTCATCAATTCGGACTCCCACTGGGCTTTGGTGTAAAATTGGCGTCATCGTTATTGTCTTTACAGTGTGGTCGCTGAGCTTTAGGAATAGGAAGCCTCCTGACGGAGCTGACGATCAGTTATGGTAATGGTCGTTTGTTTCCGAAATATGCGCTGTACCAATCACAAAAGACTGAGCCATCTGATCTGACCAATCAGAGCAGTGTAGCTCGCGGAAAGGAGTGATTTAGAGAGACTGATTCATCCATCGAGTCATTTGAGAATCATTGAACATTGTGGTGATGTGCAATGTACATTATGAGAAAATTAAACTCTTTTTTGACCTTTGATGCATGTAAACCTGTTGTTGGAGACCTCCAAATCTAAATTAGGAAACTTTAAAATAGCATAATAGGGGCACTTCAAGTCTTGTAAGTTGCGAGGTGGGGCCTCCATGGATCGGACTTGTTTGCTCAGCACATCCCACGGATGCTTGATTGGATTGAGATCTGGGGAATTTGGAGGCCAAGTCAACACCTCAAACTCGTTGTTGTGCTCCTCAAACCATTCCTGAACCATTTTTGCTTTGTGGCAGGGCGCATTATCCTGCTGAAAGAGGCCACAGCCACCAGGGAATACCGTTTCCATTAAAGGGTGTACATGGTCTGCAACAATGCTTAGGTAGGTCGTAGGGCTGGGTATTGACACAAATTTCACAATTCGATTCTATTTCGATTCATAAGCTTCTGATTTGATTTGATTCCAATTCGATTAGATTTAATATTATTTTGGACATATATCATGTACATACATGGAACATTTTCTCAAAGAAAAAAAAATCTCTCAAGTAATGACGTAAACTCTACATGGGAGTCCATTGGTACTATATTACTATAATATTGAAGGTTAAAATTAACTGATTTGTATACAAACACTCAAGGACATTTTTATAATAATAAAGTTATAATACTAACTTTACAATTACATAATTATATTTCTAGTTCAATTTGTTTTTTGAAATATAAACATTTAAATGGTGGCTGTGTGTTTTGCACACATTTAGCAAAATGCTCCTCTCTAGAGTTTATTTTTCTAGCTGACTAACAAGTTTATGGTCACTGAATACTTTTTTCCTGAGGTAAATGTGCCGTTACGCGACACACTGTTTGCAAGGTGTTTTACTGGCGTATATTTCCGCGGTTGAAACATTGATTGAGTGATTACATGTGACATATGGATTTTGGTAAGTTGTACTGTATCTTTTAACATGCCTTCAGATGTTTATTTCGCATTGTAAGTGGTATTAAAGCGGAGGAGATTATGAGTTCATGTGCGCTTTGCGCTGCCGCTTCTCTTGAACTGAGGCGCTACAGTGATCTGCTGTCACACCACATTAAACAGCGCCAAAACGGTTTGTTTTTTGAATTTCGTAATAAAATGGTCGAAATGCCTTCATCCCATAGTGCATCCTGGTGCCATGTGTTCCCCAGGACGCACAGGCACACGGCCATCCATGTGATGTAAAAGAAAACGTGATTCATCAGACCAGGCCACCTTTTTCCATTGCTCCGTGGTCCAGTTCTGATGCTTACATGCCCACTGTTAGCACTTTTGGCGGTGGACAGGGGTCAGCATGGGCACCCTGACTGCTCTGCGGCTATGCAGCCCCATACGCAACAAACTGCAATGCATTGTGTATTCTGACTCCTTTCTATCAGCATTAACTTCTTGAGCAGTTTGAGCTACAGTAGCTCGTCTGTTTGCTCGGACCACACGGCTCTCCACGTGCAGCAATGAGCCTTGGCCTACCATGACCCTGTCGCCAGTTTACCACTGTTCCTTCCTTGGACCACTTTTGATAGATACTGACCACTGCAGACCAGGAACACCCCAAAAGACCTGCAGTTTTGGAGATGCTCTGACCCAGTCGTCTAGCCATCACAATTTGGCCCTTGTCAAACTTGAAAAAAACCAATTTTTCTTGCTTCTACCACATCAACTTTGAGGACAAAATGTTCACTTGCTGCCTAATATATCCCACTCACTAACAGGTGCCGTGATTTAAGAGATGACCAGTGTTATTCACTTCATACCATGCCACTTCATACCAATCATACTATGTGTCCCTGTCAGTCAACGCGTTTGCATACCACTACACAGCCTGTTCACGCAGACATCATACATCATCAGCGCATTTAACTTTTGCTGTGTAGAGTGCAGACAGAGCTAGAATGGCAGGCAAACAGCAACACTGTACTGTCATAATGTTATGCCTGATCGGTGTATATATAAATTTGCACAAAGCTGCCATTGTTTCTGAGCCCCCATGTGTTTCATGGTCCACCTGATGACATGACCTCCACATATCTCCATAGAAGCTTTCACTGACAGGTAAAAGAGAAGAGAGAGAAATCTCTTATCCTGCTGTGCTTTACCTGCATGCATGTGTGTACATTGACACCAGTTGTGTTCTGCCACATTCACACCTGTTCTCTGACATCTGTAACCTATTGTCAGCTTCCTGTTTGGCGTGTGTGTGAGCTTAGTTCAGAACACCTTCACAACACTTGCCATATCTTCATAAACCTTTCATAGTTTTCATAAGTGTTTCTGTAACTATTTTCAAATCAGTGGGTCTCTAGTGTACGCAATTATTCACACTATTCATATTTTTACGCTCATTTGAACTTCTCACAAAAACTTTTGAGATGACTTTGACTTTGAGATGTGTGTACGCAGATGAATTTGTTCTTAACCTTGTTCTAATGTTGATGAATTGGAGTATTCTAAATGATTCTAAATAATTCTAAATGCGACCGTGTGCCCAAGGTAAGTAATTTACATAAAACATGCCCTAACCATGTCCATATAAGGGCAATCCGCAAACCCTTTGCTTTGCGTATGAGTGAGTGTTTTTTCGTAAATTTAGAATGCATTTTAGAATGAAAGTTATTGCTGAATCATGATTGAAGTGTATCATACTATCCTAAATTATGATATGACTAAATCCATTTCTCACATTAAAGCAGGTACTTAGGTAGCCTATTGCTATTGTATGGAAGCTTGTTTCCGCCACTGAATAAAAATAAATGTAATTGCAACTTTTTATCCCGCAATTCAGAATTGTGAGATATGAACTCGCAATTCTGGAAAAAAAGTTCTGACTTTATTTCTCGCGGTTGGGAGTTTATATTCCGCAATTTTGAGTTTATATCTTGCATTTGTGAAAAAAAAAAAAAAATCACAATTGTGAGATAAAAAGTCGCAATTATCTTTTAAATTGTTTTCTTTTTTTATTTTGCTATTGTGATTTATTCATCATTACTAAAAATGTATGAAACAAAATTCTCAATATTCCTTTATTTCCTTTTAATCTCCTTAATTTACAATTTTATTCCGGTAACTATAACTTTATTCTCAAAACATTACATTTGTCACTTTCTCTAAACATTTTGCCTTTATTTTTAAGAAAAATTTAATATTATTTTACTGTGGCACTGTGTTGATACTGTATTTGCTCTGATGTAAATATCAGCAATTGCTATAGTTCTCATGTAAATGTGTAGTAATTTTTCATGCTAAAGAACTTGATGAAACCGGAAGTTGTGGCCTACAGTTTGAGGGTGAGTGACCAATATGGTGTTCATCAGTCATGTTCTAATGAATCATGCAGGACCAAGATGGCTTGACAGATGGTTGCAGCTTCAGCAAACAAGCCTGCCCAACCTCTACAAAGTAATGTGGGGCTCTTGTCGTTTTGAAGCCCTGTGGTGGCATGAACAAAGAACCCAGTGACAGAATAAACAATTGCAAATCTATCGTAACAAAACACTGCCCCCTTCAGGAGAGGAGATGTCTGAGGATAAACAAGTCATATTCAGTGAAAGATGCTCCTCTAATTTACTTTAAAGAAAACAACAAAAAAAAAACACATACTTTACTCAGTAAAGCCTCCCTCTGTTTTTTTCTCCATTCAGTTAAAAGCACAAGCTCAATTTAGCCATTATTTATGTGCCTGCTTTCAGACCTGGTTTTTGAGGCCAGAGTAGAGCTTTTTTTGGCACTGTTTTGACCATTTAAAGGCAAAACATCTTAAGGCTCTGTGGTTCTTGTAAAAAAATAATAATACAGCATTTGTGCTTTGGTTCTATTTTAAGGACTCTTAAGTTTATTATTCAAGCTATCTTTAACTGTCCATTTGCCATACAATGCCATACATGCAAAGAAATAAATGAATACACTTATTCTACAAGGATGCATTAAAGAAATTGATAAAAAAAAAAACTGACAGTAATGGCATTTATAATGTTACACAATATTAATATAAGGTTACATTTTTATTTCCAATAAATGCTGCTCTTTTGAACTTTCTATCATCAAAGAATCCTGAAAAAGTCTAGAATGGTTTACAGCAATGATGAAAATTAGAAATGTTACTTGAGCAGCAAATCATCATATTAGAATGATTTCTGAAGGATCATGTGACACTGAAGACTGGAGTAATGAAGCTGAAAATTCAATTATAATAATTTAGTTTTTGCTGAATTTTTGATTGGAGCCCGATCTGTCAAGATTGTCCCATGTAACACAGTGTAATTTAAGGACAGTCAAAGTCCATTTAAGGCAAGTAATTTCACGGCAGCCATCTTTCAAATGCCTCTCAGGAAGCTATAATTCAGTCATGCAAGTACAGCTCTCTTTAAATTGGGGAAACATCAAATTCTCCAAAGCTTTCTGACAACAAAGCTTGTCTCGTAAATGTTTTCATATGCTCAAATGGCGTTTAAAAGTGCGAGTCTTAGAACAATTTATGCGTTCAAGTTCTCCTGGGAAGTTTGTATTTACGAGGTGGGAAGTCGGGTTTACGACGGCAGGTGTGTTCAAGTCACTTTCATCGGAGTAAGATGGCAGTGTACTTTCTCCTAATTAATTAAAGCAAAACACCTGATGCACATTCCTTGTTCTTAATTTTCTAGAAGTAGGCTAGAGTTTTAGAACCTTGCTGTATTTTTGTTTATGTTTTTAATTAATTTATGAAGCTACTCTAAACTTTATCATTTCCTATTATACTGTCATATTTTGTGCAGGCAATTAGCTTACTTCGCTGTAAATAGAAAAGCCTGACAATATCACTGTTAAATACCGTTAAGTATTGTGGTATTCCACTATGTTTCTCACTGACACGCCCTCAACTCGTAAAGATCGGGTGGCGTTCATGTGCATTTAAATCGACATGATTTGAACGCACCAAATGATTGTTTCTATTCGGTTGTTAAGTCTGACGTCACGTGACAGCGCTTCTATGTCCAAACACTCGATCTCATACCACAAGAAAAACAACAAACGGTGCTAATATACACACAAATGTGGTGTAATACTACAAAAAAATAATGATAATCATAACCTTTATCTCCATAACAAAATTCCAGATGGTCAGATAGTGATTCATCTTTTATAAATTAAGTTAAAATATTAATGTCTGTGATGCTGTGAGCACAGAGACTGTTGTGTAGACTGTAAGTATTTAAAATGTTTAACTTTTTAAAATATTTGATGTTTAATATGAATAAATGGCGCTCATAAACGGCCGTCGATGGCATTCTCAAGTGAAACGAGTTGAGGCCTGGACTCAGAAACGGCGTTCCTTACGTCACGACTTAACAAGCGGATAGATCTTATGTAGCCCCGCCCCTTTTCAGCGCTGCGCTCCTTGTGTTTTGTCTTTCTGGTTTGTAGATCGTATGGATTAATTAATGAACCGCTCGTTTTAAAAACTTCCTGGTCTACTGACATTTGTTATAACTTCTGCTTCAAACTTTACAATGCTCATGATAACTTCCGTTAACTCTACATTAAGTAAATCCACTTCACCAGCAAATTACTCTTCGACAGCGATGCCATAGAATTATATAGAACTACCACAAAAACAGAAGTTCAAACACAAAATTCTAAAGATGGCTGCAGGCGTGTTACTCTACCGCTTAAGGTCTATAGCAACCGGAACTTCTAACGGCAGCTGCAGTGACGCAATCATTCTTTTATTTAGAAGGCAGTACTTATTCTGCCATATTACGCGTTGCACTTTCTCCCATTCATAAGTAAAATGAGTGCATTGTCTTTGTATATCTAAACTCTTTGATGGGCCTACAGTTAGTTTATCCTCTGATTATTTTTAAACAGCACTGATTTATTTCTAATGTGAAAATGTAATAAGCTGAAACATAACTAACAGAATATAGATCTGAAAAGCATGGATGAGACCATGGGGAGCAATTGCCTACAATATGGCATTTTTGTCATAGATTTATAATCATCAAAGCACCAGTTTTTTAAATGCAGGCTTTGACTCTTCATTGGCTGTCTGAAGACCACAAGATTTTTCAGTCTGGGCTGTAGTAGCCCTGCAGAGTGTTTCTGATTCAGTTCTTCCCCAGCAGCCATCTACAATGTTAACAATTTGGCTAATTCATCTTGCAGAGTGCAGCAAAAAGAGCTGTTTCTCTTCAGCTGTCTCTTCCAAACAGGTCCAAACATTTTAAGTGTTTGGTTAAACACTGAAAGATGAAAACGCTTTGTCTCCTGATTTGTCTGTCTTTTTTCGTGTGTGTGAGCAGTGTGTTTTGAATAAATCTGTGGACAAATCCATGAAAGGATTCAAATTCTGGTGTTCTTAGGCTGTGTTTACACTTGGCATTAAAGGGGTGGTTGATCAGCTTTTTTCGAAGGCTTGATTGTGTTTATGGGGTGCACTGTAAGTAACATGGATTCATGCTTCGTTTAAAAAACCCCCATTATTTTTCACATATTTTACTTTTGTTCTACACCGCCGTGTCCCTCCTCGTAAAAACGGTCTGTTGAGTTCCTGGTTCTATGAAGCCCCTCCCTTAGAAATACTCAATGGGCTCAGATTGGTTAGCTGGCCCAGTGAATTGTGATTCGCTAACTGCCTAGTGCACGTTGTCCGGGAACGTCACGCCCCTTATCATTATAGTTAGTTGCATATGCTCAGGTGTACTGTAATAAACAATGGCGTCAATATTGCCTTATCAATTTGAGCCCGAATCAGACCCAGAGAATATTAGTGAAGAGGATCAATCAGAACCTTTCAGGACGTTTCAGAATGGTATGTTTTTTTTATTTGTAGTTGTCTCATAATTTGTAGATATGCTGTTATTTATAAATGCTACTGCTGTTTGTTAGCTTTTGATATACGGTTTTAGCCTGATTAAAGCTTTAGTACAGCAGAATACATGATTGCCTTGTAGCCTTTTTTTTCATATAATTATTCTAACAAATGATACTACAGTTCTCGAAGGGACCATTTGATTACAGACTGGATCTATAGTGATTGCTACTGACTGTATAGCATTATACAACGAGTGTAGCCAAATATCTGTCGCCAGAACGACAAGACCATTATGAAGACTAATCATGGATTTATTACAGTGGCCATATCAAACACAGAACCATGTTTAGCATGCCTGCATTTATACTGATCACTTAAACTCCAACAAACACCAACATTTGAAGTTCGCTAGTGGGATTAAAAAGAAGTTTGTAGGTGTTTGTTGGATAAATTTGAATTAGCAATTAGGTAACTGGCTAGCGGAGCCAAACGGTGTTTCCCTTTGTTTACGTCCTTGCTACAGCATAAAAACAACGATAGAAACTATTCATGGAAAATACATCAATAAAGAATAAAACATACTTACAGGTTGTGGCCCATAAACAACAGCTTCTGCTTTTAAAGTGGCAATGTTTGGATTATAATGTTCAGGAAGGTTCAGCGTTTCGACGGCATGGCAACAACACTACTCTTCCTCTTCTCAACATGGCCTTTGTTGCGTGTTCCCGGGGGAATGTAAATTTTAGGGTTAGTGATGTCACTAACCCACGAGAAGCTCATTGTAGTCCCTACTGGCCGTTTGTTGTATTCCTTAGAAAGCAATTTCTTTAAGAGAAAATATCTCCCTTTTTTTTGAGCGTCGTAACTTTGCAGATGTTTATGCTCAAACAGCAACATTACACACTAACTAAAGTTAAAAAAGTGAAATCGTAATCAACCACCCCTTTAACATGCGATCACTGTGATCCGATCAAGCAGATCGGATCATCAGTCAATCAGGACACAGCGTGTTTACATTTGTTCACATCAAGTGGTCACTGTATCTGGATAACTGATTGGATTTCTGTTAACCGCAAATTATTTAAATTAGGTCTGTAATACGCCTTTATCTCGGAGTGTAAAACAACTTTCGCTTTAGCCTCTATCAGTAGGCAGTGCCCATATACAGTGCATCCAGAAAGTATTCACAGCGCTTCAGTTTTTCCACAATTTATGTTACAGCCTTATTCCAAAATGGATTAAATTCATTATTTTCCTTAAAATTCTACAAACAATAACAACGTGAAAGTTTGTTTGAAATCTTTGCAAATTTATATATAAAACAAAAAAATTGCATGTACATAAGTATTCACAGCCTTTGCTCAATACTTTGTTGAAGCACCTTTGGCACCAATTACAGCCTCAAGTCTTTTGAGTATGGGGAGCGTCTGTGCACAGATCTCTTTTCAGATCTCTCCAGAGATATTCAATTGGCTTCAAGTCTGGGCTCTTGCTGGGCCACTCAAAGACATTCACATAGTTGTCCCGTAGCCACTCCTTTGTTATCTTGGCTGTGTGCTTAGTGTCACTGCTGCCGAAATGTTTCTGTACCCCTCCCCAGATCTGTGCCTCGATACAATCCTGTCTCGGAGGTCTACAGACAATTCCTTGGACTTCATGGCTTGGTTTGTGCTCTGAAATGCACTGTTAACTATGGGACCTTATATAGACAGGTGTGTGCCTTTCCAAATAATTTTCAATCAACTGAAATTCTTCCAATTTTTCCAATTCTTTTTAGAATTTTAAGGAAAATAATTAATTTAATCCTTTTTGGAATAAGGCTGTAACATAACAAAATGTGGAAAAAGTGAAGCGCTGTGAATACTTTCCGGATGCACTGTAGCACCGGATTTTGGTGATTTATTCGTATACACTCAATATATACATCTCAAATAGGGTACTTAATCTACCAGTTTAAGTTTTTTTTTTAACATTAATCTTGTATGATGAAACAAAGACATTTTTTTTATTTTGACACGAGAGCGCGCAAGCACTAGAACTAAACTAGGGTAGGCTATGTAACGCATGATTTATTGATGTACGAGTAAAAATGGTACAAATTAAACAATGTTTGCATTGCTTTCATTTACTTCATTCATTTTCATTCTGGTAAGCTACAATCTCCAGTCTTAGATCAAAGTTGTTTAAATGAAGAAATATTTCCAAAGTTGATTATTTAACTGGTTGACCATGTTAAATGAGTCATATCCAGGTTTAAGTGCTAAGATTGTAGCAATGCATATTGTAGACAAAAATGGAATATTATTTATAATAAACATTTTGAATCATTAAATACATATAACATTATAAATAAAATGTGTGTATTCCGATTGTTCCTCTGGCAGTAAGTAACTTTAACTTGAGCAGCGTGCAGCTCTTCATTAGATTCCACGACTGATTTACAGCAGTAGCACTGAGTGACAATGACCTTATTCAGATATTGTTGCACAATTAAAATGAAAGATGGCACAGGGGATATCATGTAAGTGTAAATAACCAGTTTTAAATTGTCAAGGGGAAATACATTTAATTTCTTGTCAAAACTGCGTCCGTACATTATTTTACAGGTGGGTGGGGATTTATATGACATCGCACTCTGAATGTAGATAAGATTCAGATCGCTGATGCATTTACATTACACTGAGCTCCGATCACAATGTACCCCTGGACCAGGACACGCTGAGTGGATAACATTCAGAAAATCAGAAACGCGATTGCACTTGTCTTTTCAATGTGTATGTGGACCACATCCGGATACAGGTCACATGTTAATGCCAAGTGTAAACGCAGCCTCTGTCTTTTCGCAAAGACAGCCTTTTGAATATGGAATCGTATCCATTTTACAGCTTATTTTGGCAAGAACGGCATACTTTGATCATCATGATTGACATGAAAAGTGACCGACCACAGTTTTTTTTTTTTGCTTTTATCATTCAGTTAATTTCTACATTAAAATAACTATTGATTATTTCATAGAATCTACAGTTAGCCTATATCTAATTAACTTACGAAGCGCTTTCAACTTTTGAGTATCTACCCACAGATTGATCCATTAATTCTTCCTCAGAACTGCTCATTGCAGCATGCCGATACCTTGTTAAACGACTTTTGCTGTATGCGTCCGAATATGCTTACTTCCATACTACACTCACCTAAAGGATTATTAGGAACACCATACTAATACTGTGTTTGACCCCCTTTCGCCTTCAAAACTGCCTTAATTCTATGTGGCATTGATTCCACAAGGTGCTGAAAGCATTCTTTAGAAATGTTGGCCCATATTGATAGGATAGCATCTTGTAGTTGATGGAGATTTGTGGGATGCACATCCAGGGCACGAAGCTCCCGTTCCACCACATCCCAAAGATGCTCTATTGGGTTGAGATCTGGTGACTGTGGGGGCCATTTTAGTACAGTGAACTCATTGTCATGTTCAAGAAACCAATTTGAAATGATTCGAGCTTTGTGACATGGTGCATTATCCTGCTGGAAGTAGCCATCAGAGGATGGGTACATGGTGGTCATAAAGGGATGGACATGGTCAGAAACAATGCTCAGGTAGGCCGTGGCATTTAAACGATGCCCAATTGGCACTAAGGGGCCTAAAGTGTGCCAAGAAAACATCCCCCACACCATTACACCACCACCACCGGCCTGCACAGTGGTAACAAGGCATGATGGATCCATGTTCTCATTCTGTTTACGCCAAATTCTGACTCTACCATCTGAATGTCTCAACAGAAATCGAGACTCATCAGACCAGGCAACATTTTCCCAGTCTTCAACTGTCCAATTTTGGTGAGCTCGTGCAAATTGTAGCCTCTTTTTCCTATTTGTAGTGGAGATGAGTGGTACCCGGTGGGGTCTTCTGCTGTTGTAGCCCATCCGCCTCAAGGTTGTGCGTGTTGTGGCTTCACAAATGCTTTGCTGCATACCTCGGTTGTAACGAGTGGTTATTTCAGTCAAAGTTGCTCTTCTATCAGCTTGAATCAGTCGGCCCATTCTCCTCTGACCTCTAGCATCAACAAGGCATTTTCGGCCACAGGACTGCCGCATACTGGATGTTTTTCCCTTTTTCACACCATTCTTTGTAAACTGTAGAAATGGTTGTGCGTGAAAATCCCAGTAACTGAGCAGATTGTGAAATACTCAGACCGGCCCGTCTGGCACCAACAACCATGCCACGCTCAAAATTGCTTAAATCACCTTTCTTTCCCATTCTGACATTCAGTTTGGAGTTCAGGAGATTGTCTTGACCAGGACCCCTAAATGCATTGAAGCAACTGCCATGTGATTGGTTGATTAGATAATTGCATTAATGAGAAATTGAACAGGTGTTTCTAATAATCCTTTAGGTCAGTGTATATAGTATGGGAAAACAGTATGTGAGCTGAGTAGTATGTCCGATGTCATAGTATTCATAAAACATAAAGGCGGATCCCTACTACTTCTGGTGTGCATTCAATGGAAACTTTACTACCCCATTTTCTCACATGACAATGACACTGTCTTTTGTATATCTAAACAGTGAGTTGCACTCAGATTTCATTTGCAACTACATCTCACTAGAGTATTCTCATTAGAGTATTAGTAGACTGTTGGGTTAGTAGAATTAGTTGACATGTAGTTGCAAAGTTTCTTATAGTTAGATGAATGTATTAAGTGGACTATCAAAATAAAGTGTTACCAAATTTGATTAGATTTTTACTTTCATTTTTCTTTTTTTTTTGTTTTGCATTAACAGTAATAACACTGATTGAAATGTGTGATTTTAGTCAGCTCTCACCATTTTTATGAGAAAAAATCTCTGTCTCTCTCTCTCCAATGCAGCTACATTTTCTCATGCACTTTTTAAATCAAAGATGGATCAGGAGAATAATGCAGTTTGGCTAGAGGCATCCAGCTAATGAGAATTCACTCTTCCCATAATTTTAATAAAGTCCCCTGTTCCAGGCCGCACACATTCTCCCGCGCGTCGTTTCGGTGTAAGACGGCACATGGCCTCAGGGCACTGTGCATTCTTTGTGTTTGTGTGTGTGTCTTTATGACTCCTCACCCACTCCAAAGGCAAGAAGCTTTGGAGGAATCATTACACTTTCACATTTCCCCAGGAGTCTGTCAGTCTGATCTAAAATCAGTCTCTACTCTTCAGCTGAAACAGGACAGAGAACAGATTTCGCTGTTCATTACTCTGCTCGTTAATGGTCCCAAAACTTGAATTTGACGTTAACACAAAGGAGGGTGGGTCAGGGATAGACTTTAAAGGGCACCCTATATTAACAATTCAATGCAGGATATGACTTCACTTCCTGTGCGGGGTTATTGACCTCATTGTCCTCTGGGGACTAATGAGCCAAATACCGAGAACAGAGATGAGCCTGGCCATTTTGATGATATCATTCTTTCTATGTGAGATGCTGTGAGATGCTTCCTGTTCCCAGTGGGGAGAAGATTGTGACTTGGTGTGGAGGGAATGGGCTGTCATGCTAATATTCTCTGTTTCATGCCAAACACTCATTAACTTGTTTCTCTGATATTGGAGATGGCCTGCTCAGTCATGCTTCATCTCAAATGGGTTGTATTTGGACCATTGTCTAATTTTCAATAGCTGTTTTTGAAAGATTGTTTTGGAGATTGTTGTTTCACTGTTGTTTGCAGTGAAACATCATGAGTATATCTTCACCAGTGCAATATTACTGGATATGTCAGGTCAGTTACTTTTAATATAAAGCCCAAATAGTGGTAAAAGCTGTCTAGAACTTGCCTTTATGATACTAGGGTGTTGTGGGTGGTTGGTAGGTGGTTGTTTTCCAGCTCAAATTCTCTCTGACATTCTAGTATCCAGATATGGCCCCCCCTTCAGTGTAAGTTTTATGAGATTGTTGTCCCCTATTTCTCAAAACAAGTCAAACAAGAAAGAAATACAAGTTTGAAACAACATGAGGGTGAATAAAGATGATAGGATTAAAACAAGATGCACAATTCATCTTGATTCACAAGGAATCATTTCAGGTTGCTAAAATGGTAAGGAATGAGTTAAATGCCAAAGTTAAAGGGTTAAAAAAATGAAAATGATCCCATAGTTTACTCACCCTCAAGCCATCCTAGGTGCATTTGACTCAAAGGACATTCTTCCGCCGGAACTAGACTTACGTACGGCCGTTACCGGAAGCCAGTGATTTATAGTTTATAAAGTTATAAATATGGATATTTAGATCAGATTGTGTTTTTTAACTAACCCTTTAAGTGCATGTGGTCTGTTCAGAATAGTCTGTTTGACGGTGATATTGTAGCCTATATTAAGCTGGTTAGTTCACTCAAAAGTGACAATTGTCATCAATTCCTCACCCTCATGTTGTTCCAAACCTATAAGACTTTTGTTCATCTTCAGAACACAAATGAAAATATTTTCAATGAAATATGAGAGATTTCTGCCCCCCCATTGAAAGTCTGTTCACCCAGAGAAATGATTGCTTTATATGATGAACATTTAATTTAGGCTTTTACTGTCATATAAACATTGATCAGCGAACATAAACAGAAGCTCAACCGAACTTGCTTGGTGTGATAACAGACCTCATTGGTTCTTGCGAAAGCTCAATTGTGCAGGCATGACACACAAGAATGAACCTCATTGGTTCTCGCGCATCAAGCATGCATGCCTGAGCTGCTGTTTACGAAAATGTAATGCTATATGTTATGTATATTCTCTGATTATTGTTTATGTGAAATATAAATTAAACCTATTCATCATATAAAAGGATAATGTCTCTTCAGATGACTTGGATTTAGATGCTCAATTCCTGTGGATTTATGCTACAGTCTATTTATGAACGTTTTGAACCGTTAGAGGTGAATTCCAGTGGAGGGACTGAAATCTCTCAGATTTCATTTAAAAATATCTTTATTTGTGTTCCGAAGATTAACAAAGTTTAATGGATTTTAAACAACATGAGGGTGAGTAATTGATGACACAATTTTTATTTTTGGGTGAACTAACCATTTAAGAATTATGGTTGTGATCTGCATATTAGTGATTATATTATTGTTCTGAGCACTTGATTATCTTTCTCTCGCTTTCATAGTGCTTGTGTGGTGTTCTCACAGGCAGAAGGCACCATCTTTTTGTAATTTCCTCAACCCTTACGTTATTTGTGTCTGGTGAACATTAGCTTCTGGCTCAGCACGGCTCCTGCTGAATATTAAAGACCTGCATGTGGCACGCGTCGCGTGCACCACCCATCCTACCACAGTGCCTTTATTTTCCAGTCATTTAACTTTAGATCAATATAGAGCCTCTTCAGTCCAAATTTATGTTTATCTAATGTTAGGAAACATTTTCTGACATGGCTTACTTAGTGGCTGGCTTGTCCTAGATAATGACAACTCACAACAGTGTTGTTATTGTTAACTAAAACTATTAAAAATCGTTTTCTGTAATTGAAATAAAGCTGAAATAAAATAAAAATGTATGTTAATGAAAAACTTAAATTAAAATTAACAATGTTGCTTTGGAAACACTGAAATAGGTTTAAATGAAGATATGTAAAAAATAAAATACTAACAATAAAAACAAAAGCACATAACCACTTACTGAACCCTAAATTAAATCTTCTGTAGTTTTAGCTGTGATTTTTGAGTTTAAACATGGTATAATGTGCGCACTTAGTGGAAGCTAAAAGCATGGTAAAACCAGCCAAAATATTTAATAAAAATCATGCAAGAGTGTCAAAACTCCCTCTACAGATTTCTGCATGTGAATATTCTGTGAGGGCCTGATGATTACAACTAATTGTAACTTTTCACCTTGTGACTTTTCAGTGTTGCCGTGGGAGTTGGTTTCTATGGGAACAGTGAAACCAATGATGGGGTGTACCAGCTGACCTATTCCCTCTACAATGCCAATCACACACTGGCAGGAGTGGACAGTTTGGTAAGTACAAATATAGCAGCGCTGACTATAAATTACACATTCAGAATGTTTTTGAATTACTAATCAATTTTAGTCTTCAGCTGAAATGTCCCAATAGTCTCGCTGACTTTTCCCAAACAAATTTACTCCTTCGAAAAGCTCTAACATTATCTCTTTTCCTCTTCTGCAAGTAGTTCTGCACTTTCTATCAAAGCGTTCCTTCCAACCAAACCTCAGCCAGATGGTCCCTATATTCTCAGAGTTCAGTTGTCTGCTTCTATAAAATCCTTTTTTTTTCTTCCTGCCAATCGGCGCTACTAAAATTTCATGGGTTCCCCCACTGAGTGCATGATTGATTTTCTGACATCCTTTGCAATAGCAAGGACACCATTGAAGATATATGCTGTTACATGCCACTGCATGTCTCTTTGGAAAAATCCTCCCGTGAAATCCTCCCGTGAACGACGTGGAGTGTATCTATGTGTGTTAGAGTATGCAGACTCACTTTAGTGTGTTCCGTGATATGGAGTGGTTGGAGAAAATATCTCAAATTGGTTTTTACAGCCTTTTATGTTTGTGCCATTATTAAGGCCTCTTTTTCCTTTTGTCATTGTCCCTTTTAAGGCCCTGAAGGCTGGGGCATGAATACAACCTAATTCATGCATCTTCAGCCAGACCTATTTATATCCATCTCCGTTTTTCTGATTCAAATGCGTAGAGCTGACAGTGACACTAAGACGCTTTAATCCTGCTTCACGCACCAATTTCATGCACTCAGACGGGCCTTTCATGCCTCTAGTTGTGAGTTTTGGCTATTTCATTGCCTGGTGGACTGAAAGACTGCAAAATCAATGATTAGTTCACCTATTTCCCCTTTTAAAGGTGAAGTGTGTAATTTCAGCAGCAAAAGTGTAGTCTAGTCTAGCAAAAGTAGTCTATCTATCACTCGCTCTGTCTGTTGCTCATTCGCTCTATCTGTTGCTCGCTCTGTCTTTCTCTCTCATTCATTTGCTCTGTCTGTCGCTAGCTCGCTTTGTCTGCTGCTTGCTCGCTTTGTCTGCTCGCTCGCTCGCTCACTCTGTCTATCTCTCGCTCACTCTGTCTGTCGCTCGCTCTGTCTATTGCTCGCTCGCTCTGTCTGTCTGTCGCTTGGTCTATCTATATATAACTATCTGTCTGTCTGTCGCTCTATTGTTCGTTCTGTCCATCTATCATTATATCTATCATTCTCAAGGCTCGAAATTGCTACCATTTTGGTTGCATATGTGCCCGAAATTGAATCTGTGTGATCTCAAAAAATATTTGGGAGCATTTGAGCACCTGTATTCATTTCTCTACAAAACGTTCGCTAGTTACTGCACAGTATGTGCCCGCTGTGAGCTGATACAGTGACTGGTCTACTATTCTATAAATAACTCATTTAACTTCATCATTACGCTCTTAACTTTAAAGCAGACTTTGTCAAAATGTGACATTTGATTTCACCAATAAACAGTTAAAATCAAGTCACTTACACTTGAGACGCAATATTGACTGTTTTTGTTCTGTTTCAGAATCAGACGTTTGAACGAATTGTTTGAATAAATGACTCAGTGACTCATTAAGACAGTCACCTGCCGTAACCTGCCGCCACCTACTGGCGGTTTAGTGTCATGTTTAATAGCATCATTCTTTCCAACATTTCTTATTGGTATATTTAAAACAATCTCATAACATTATTCGATGCAATTGTAGTTTTCAGTGTAAATGATTTAATTTGATTGGCAGCAGCCCTATAGTGTATTATTATTATAATTGAATTTATTGATCAAATTTAATAATTAAAAAATTAAAGCTGAAGCATACATTTAATAAGATCAGGGAAAAATGCCCTTTATAAAAGGTAAAAAAAAAGGGTAAATATCTCAAATATGCAGATTTAAATAGGCTATGATAGAACACTGGTAAGAATAAATAGCTTCAGAATAAATTATATTTATAATATTTTTTCCAGACAAGCAAAATTTTTTTTTATTCTGACAATTAAATAACCGATTTATTTACACGACACACACACGACACACTCACACACACACATATTTAATTAATATAATTATAATATAATATATACATTGTATAATATAATGCACTCACCTAAAGGATTATTAGGAACACCTGTTCAATTTCTCATTAATGCAATTATCTAATCAACCAATCACATGGCAGTTGCTTCAATGCATTTAGGGGTGTGGTCCTGGTCAAGACAATCTCCTGAACTCCAAACTGAATGTCAGAATGGGAAAGAAAGGTGATTTAAGCAATTTTGAGCGTGGCATGGTTGTTGGTGCCAGACGGGCCGGTCTGAGTATTTCACAATCTGCTCAGTTACTAGGATGTTCACGCACAACCATTTCTAGAGTTTACAAAGAATGGTGTGAAAAGGGAAAAACATCCAGTATGCGGCAGTCCTGTGGGCGAAAATGCCTTGTTGATGCTAGAGGTCAGAGGAGAATGGGCCGACTGATTCAAGCTGATAGAAGAGCAAATTTGACTGAAATAACCACTCGTTACAACCGAGGTATGCAGCAAAGCATTTGTGAAGCCACACCACGCACAACCTTGAGGCGGATGGGCTACAACAGCAGAAGACCCCACCGGGTACCACTCATCTCCACTACAAATAGGAAAAAGAGGCTACAATTTGCACGAGTTCACCAAAATTGGACAGTTGAAGACTGGAAAAATGTTGCCTGGTCTGATGAGTCTCGATTTCTGTTGAGACATTCAGATGGCAGAGTCAGAATTTGGCGTAAACAGAATGAGAACATGGATCCATCATGCCTTGTTACCACTGTGCAGGCTGGTGGTGGTGGTGTAATGGTGTGGGGGATGTTTTCTTGGCACACTTTAGGCCCCTTAGTGCCAATTGGGCATCGTTTAAATGCCACAGCCTACTTGAGCATTGTTTCTGACCATGTCCATCCCTTTATGACCACCATGTACCCATCCTCTGATGGCTACTTCCAGCAGGATAATGCACCATGTCACAAAGCTCGAATCATTTCAAATTGGTTTCTTGAACATGACAATGAGTTCACTGTACTAAAATGGCCCCCACAGTCACCAGATCTCAACCCAATAGAGCATCTTTGGGATGTGGTGGAACGGGAGCTTCGTGTCCTGGATGTGCATCCCACAAATCTCCATCAACTGCAAGATGCTATCCTATCAATATGGGCCAACATTTCTAAAGAATGCTTTCAGCACCTTGTTTAATCACTGCCACGTAGAATTAAGGCAGTTTTGAAGGCGAAAGGGGGTCAAACACAGTATTAGTATGGTGTTCCTAATAATCCTTTAGGTGAGTGTATATAAATATTTTAGTTGTGGTACTCCTACATTTTTGCTGGTGCTTCTAACTTTTTGAAATTGGGAGCACCAGTGCTACCAAATAAAAGTTCATTTCAAGCCCTGATTTTGTATGTCTGTCTGTTATTCTGTCTGTCGCTTGCTCTGTCTGTCGCTCTGTCTATCTGTCTGTCGCTCGCTCGCTCGCTCTGTCTGTGACTGTCGCTTTATTGTTCGTTCTGTCTGTCTATCATTCTATCTATCATTCTGTCTGTTGTTCTGTCATTCTATCTCTGTCTGTCTGCCATTTCTATATCTGTCCATCTCTGTCTGTCGTTCTGTTTGTCTGCCTATATATCTATGTATGTCTGTCTAATGTCCTGTCTGTCCCTCACTCTGTCTGTCTGTCGCTCTATCGTTCGTTCTTTCTGTCTATCATTCTATCTATCTGTCTGAGATAGAATGATAGACAGAAAGAACAAACGATAGCGACAGACAGACAGAGCGAGCGACAGACAGACAGAGTGAGATGGCGACAGACAGCAAGCGACAGACAGAGCCTGTCATTCTGACATCTGTCTGTCATTCTGTTTGTCTGCCTATATATCTATATCTATGTCTGTCTGTCACTCTGTCGCTCTGTTTAACTGTCGCTCGCTCTGTCTAGCTGTCATTCTGTTGCTCTGTCAGTCGCTCGCTCTATCCGTCTGTCTGTCATTCTGTCTATCATTCTATCTATCATTCTGTGTTTTGTTCTGTCATTCTATCTCTGTCTGTCTGCCTATATATCTATGTATGTCTGTCTAATGTTCTGTCTGTCTGTCATTCCATCTATCATTCTATCCACACAGACATACAGCCGCTCCTGTAAACTGTACTGTATTAACAGGACATTTTAGAGTCACACCTGTTAGTAAAACAATCAGCAATCCTGAATAGTTTGAGTTTGAGATCTATTGGACATTAGCCCAGCACTAGTGATGGCTTCATCAACCATAACCATATGTTATGATTTCCAAGTGTGTGGCTGATGCATCCGTTTCCATATAGAATTATAGATCAATAATCCACACCTGTTCAGCTCACTTACACCTCTTGTATGAGCCTTCAGGGAAGCGTTTATGCTGTGGTTCTGAACCGAACAGAGACTAAAGGCACTCTGAGCATCTGCCCGCTTACACCATTGAGGAGTTGAGGATTAACTACCCATCTGCACTAATGGAGATTAATGCATCTGTTTCTGTCTCACTCTGAATTATGAGGCACACACTTGTCTGAGGTCAACTTGGTCCTCTCAACACAGAGACTGAGTCATCACAAGCCAAAAGGCAAAACTGACCTAGGAACTGCACTTTCGGGGGAGAAATCAGCCATAATTTTCATTAGCATTCTGCCTAGATAAGAGAGCTGCGCTGTGAAAATAATTGTGTAATGGTGCTCGGAGGGCCTAGAGATGTTTTAGGTCTTCAGGTCATGACCTCGGATTAATGTCAACTTTGATAGATTCAAGAATCAATACATTTTATCTAAGCCTGCCATTAAGTAGAAAAGACCCTCCATTCTTGGATTGTTCCTTAGAGACCAATGGCACAAAGTGTCCACTGTCTGAAAACCCTGCATGCAATGCACATAATTAGCCATGAACCTTGCGACAAAGGCTTTGATGAAGTCACTTGTGAAACCTTCGACTTCCTGATTGAGGCTCTTCAATGGTTCTGCCTGCCTGAAAACAATGATTTAATTTGGCATCCATTGCACGCAGATGCTCAGCCTCACACACATACACACACACACTCTTTTTGTTTGGAATCACTGTGCAGCCCTTTCAAAGGAGTTAAGAGAAGTAACAGACGTTTTTTTTCTGGAGTGTTGAGTGGTGACTGCTTGGTTTATTGGTTCTGGGCCATAAGGTCTCCTGTTCACCTCCTCTCAACACCCCCTCTGTGCTAGCAAATGAACTGTGGTTTCCTGTGGGGATCTGTTTTATGTGTACAGAGACACCTAAGGATTAACAAGGACACAAATTACTTGGTTTGAGTTACAGAAGAGGAGAACCATAATGATTTAGATACATTTAGGGGCAAATTGTCTCATGTTGTGTACACTTTATAAAATGTAATTACAATTAATATTTATTTTTTATGAATTCTTTTTTTAATAATTCATTGTTTTACTGTACTATACTTTCAAAAATATATGTAATATGAACATTTTAAAACAGAATTATTTAATTTTATTTATTTCATTATTTGGATTATTTATAATTTGTATTATTATGAATTCATACAGAGCCCCTAAAGGGACAATGGTGATGGGGAAAAAAATATGAGATGGGAGGAGAAATTGTCAATGCAACGTCAATCCTCTCGTAAATGTTTTGCGCTCCCCCGAGAAACTTTGCATTCACTTGAAAAACTTTTGAGTACTTTGCGAGTGAACGCAAAACTTTTGCAAGAGAACACAAAAACATTGAAATGTATATAATTTTTTTTCCCTTCCATCTCATATTTTATCCGTCACCATGTCCCTTTAGGCGTTCCGTAAATTCTTAAAATTATTGTTTTACATAATGTTTTCATATTTTATTTTATTATTTTATTTTATTTTATTTTATTTTATTTATTCTAAATAAATAAAAATGTATGAGGGTGGCTATAATATAACAGAATGTCAACCCAGAGCTCTGTTGTTCCATAAATACCTTTGTTCCCTGCCTGGTGTGACATGATGCAGAGCACTGGGTCAGTTTGTACCGTCCTCTCAGCTTGCGAAGGTCACTTTTTTATGCTTTGAATAGAATGCGGACGTTTTCTGGACTCATGCCAGCTGCTTAACCATATTATATTTTCCTCAAATGTAACTTTATCCAGAAGTTGGATTTTGAGTGAGAAGTAGTCAGTGAAATGTTTGACAGCATAGATTAAAGTGTCACATTTGTGGACATTTCAGTGTAGTCTAAAGGCTTCAGAATGACTCGCTCAAGAAAACCTGGAGGAAAATAGTTTGAAGGCAGAGTCTGTTTGACAGGGTTGTGATTTATAGACTACCTTTATTTTCAATCTGTGGAATGGAGGTTGACTGAGCTCTCTGTCGGCTGGGCTCCAGGTGCAGGAGTATGAGCCACTTTAGTGCTCTACATGTATATATTAACCTGCTGTCGGCCCCCAGCCCTTCACTGTGTCCTCCTGACTGTTCAAGGCAGACAAAATTCTGAGTCATAACTTACTAAACGGTTTATAGAATTGTAGCTTTTTTCCCCTCTTTTTTTTTTTCTTTTCTTTTTGTTTTATTGTTAACGCTGGCAGGGAATCAAACTGTAAATCATGTGATGATTAGCAGTTCAAGTGACAAGAGGCAATATTTTTATATTTAGACTACACTATAGTGCAAAAAGTTTTGGGACATCTGCCTTTACATGCACATTAGGGATGGGACGATTACCAGTTTCACGATAAACCATGATAACATGTACTGACGGTTAGTATTATCATTTAAAACCGTTTTTGGCTTTTACAAAAGTCCTGAGGGAAACTTAATCGAGGATGGTCACCCTGTCTGCAGAACATGCAAAAAGAAAGTCACTGCAATAGGGGGAAATCTGCTTCAAATCTTCAGAGTCGTCTTCGTGACCATCACCCACTGTTGTATAGTGCAGGGGTTTTCAAAAATTGGGGTCCAAGGACCCCCAGTGGTCCTCCAGAAGGTTCTAAGGGGTCCCCAGAAAATTTCAGAGAGTGAAAAAACAAAGCAAAAATGGATAAAGTCTACCGAACATTCTAACGTTTCATTTCTAAATCTTTCACTCCTTTCTTGCCGTATACATACTTTCAAGAATTGTATATGTTTGCTTTGTATCTTTCTAGTGAGTTTTTCTCACTACAGTCCCCTTTATCTTGCTTACTGGGTTTGTAAGGCAGTAATCTTAATGCAGTACGTAGGCCGTTTACATTTATTGTGAAAGTTTCTTATACAAATAATTTTTAATTGAAAACGTTCTTCTTCAGGTTTATACATCCAACATTTATGTATAGCCAATTTACATTGGGAAACAATATGTTCTATTTATGTCACACTTACTATTTATCTGACAGTTTAAATGTTTTTTTCATACATAAAAATATACAGATGAATTTTAGGAAGGGAGTCATATTTGGGGGTCCTTGGCATCATAAAGTTTGAAAACCCCTGGTATAGCGAACGCAAGGCACGTTAACTTTGACCTCAATACCAAAACTACGTCTGGGAAATAATTGGACAAAAAGTGATAATAATGGGGGATAATAATGTATATTCATCGTTCACTTATTACACAGATTTTCTTTACCACATAAATAATTACGGGGACATATTGAATTGAGATTAATGTTTTAAATCTTACCTGATTATAAATACATTTTGTACAGTGTACACAATCGTCCAGACAAAATGATATTAATAGTAAAGTCCTCTGATTTCATTTTCAATACAATCAAAAACGGAGGCACAAGATGGAAAGATGCATTTGAATGAAACGAGAGAGCGCGTCCGTTGTTATACATGGATGTGCGCTGTGTTATGATGCATTTCTATTGACGACGGGCATTATAAGCTCACAGTCTCCGCTCTAATTCATCCCAAAGGTGTTCTATTGGGTTGAGGTCAGGACTCTGTGCAGGCCAGTCAAGTTCCTCCACACCAAACTCACTCATCAATGTCTTTGTGGACTTTGCTTTGTGCACTGGTGCGCAGTCATGTTGGAACAGGAAGGGGCCATCCCCAAACTGTTCTCACAAAGTTGGGAGCATGAAATTGTCCAAAATGTCTTGGTATGCTGACTCATTAAGAGTTCCTTTCACTGGAACTAAGGAGCCAAGCCCAACCCCTGAAAAACAACCCCACACCATAATCCCCCCCTCCACCAAAATTTACACTTGGCACAATGCAGTCAGGCAAGTACCGTTCTCCTGGCAACCGCCAAACCCAGACTCGTCCATCGGATTGCCAGACAGAGAAGCGTGATTGGTCACTCCAGAGAACACGTCTCCACTGCTCTAGAGTCCAGTGGCGGCGTGCTTTACACCACTGCATCCGGTGCTTTGCATTGCACTTAGTGATGTAAGGCTTAAATGCAGCTGCTTGGCCATGGAATCCCATTCCATGAAGCTCTCTACGCACTGTTCTTGAGCTAATCTGAAGGCCACACAAAGTTATTTAGTAGTATTTAATAGGGTGGAACTTGAAATGTGTTAAAAGATACAAGAAAGGTGTTTTTCTGAATAATTTTGAACATTTTTGCTAGTGGTTGGTGAAAAAGTTGTGGGATGCTTACCATTTCAAACATCCCAAACACTCACTGAAAGTCTCACCCCGGAAAATAACCACAGTTCTCTTGATATTCTTCATACACATATCAACTGTGAGAGAAAATTGATAGAAAGTAATAAAGACTTTTGTGGAGCTGAGAGCTGTTTATCCATTACCCATGAGGCAGTTAATCAAACGTTTGCTGAAGGTGAATTTGATTGTTGTGCTTGAGCTCCTGAGATTGTTTTTTTCCTTCAATGTCAGACAGGTTTTGAACCCCAAAAGCTCAAGTTTCAAAACCCTGATGCTCGAATCACATCTGATTTGTATTGTAAAACTTCCTTGTAGTCTTTGTTCCATTGCTGGTGTTTATATGTTCATTTTTGGTTCTCAGTAACTATCTTGAGAACCTCTGAACTAGTTCCACCAGAATCCCCAGACATTGCCACAGCCATTATTAGAAGAAGACCTGTAAGCAGTAAGGTCATCATTCCCTTTTGTACTCTCTCTATCTCTATCTCTGCTCCCTTCATTTTTTGTCTTGCACCCCCAACCAATTTAATAGAGGAATAGAAAATCATAATATCTGGATATAGGGCAGGCAGCACCACTTAGTGCTTGTGTTCCATTTCATGCTTCAACTCTCCCATTCAAATTTAATTGCAGAAGCTCAGTGCCTGCAGAAACCAGAGACAATCAATTAGAGCTGCAGCGCTGGGAGAAAAATCTCGATCTCGTATCTTAACCACTTCCTCATATGCATTACAGCTGTGGCTTAAGAAATACAGCTCAGATGTCTAGCGTTTGTTCATTAGCTGGATTATTGGATTACGTTCAGCTGAGATATTAAGGAGGTTTTTGCAGTCGTGGCCACAGAATAAAGGAAACATACAAAATATTCAGTGCAGGGATATTTCATCTGAAACTCACAATCACCCTCAGACTTTAAACCAACCAACAAACATCAGGACTTATGTATTTCAAGAAGATAAAAGGATTCAGGAGAATGCAGTGCTGCTGTGAGATCAAAGATCTTATGAAAAATGAGTCCGGTCAAACTAAATAATCAATGTAGAATTGAGTTTCTCACAGCTTTGGGCATGAGATCACTACACTCTTGAGTAGTGATGTCAACCCAAAGAAGGGCTGTTGGGAATTGAGTGTGGGCCAAGAGTATTTGATTTCAGGATGTAGAGCATTTGTCTGGGAATCCCCTGATCCTCTGCTGTTTTTAGCTTTTATTGAACTTTAAAAATGCTGTATGTACATGCACCCATCTGCACTCATCTGTTTTCTTTTTTCTAACATGACCCACTATTTGAAAACCTATTTGTTTTCTTTAGCTTTTAAATGATGTCGATGTTCTTATTTATTATGTGTTACTTGGTTTCCGTTGTGTTTATCAAACTTGTACAGCACTTTGGTCAGTCCTCAGACTGTTTATAAATGTGCTTTATAAATAAAATAACTACAACTATTTAATCAAGATTTTGGGTGGGTCTATGAGAAAGGATGAGGGAACACAAATTTGGTTACACAGAAAACGGCTCTTTTTAGAGCAGGCCCTTTCCTCATGCAGTATTTTCTCCCTTGCCTACTTAAACTCTTTCCTATTTTTGCAATGGAAAAAGTCAGTGTAAATAAGGGCATCATGTATTTTTTTTGTTCCTATTAATTCTGTGTTTAATGTGCATGTCAGCTAGATAAACATATTTATTGAAGTTAAATGAACAGTGTGACCTCTAAAAGCTTTCAATTTAATACATTCTTACATTTTAAATTGATGATTAAAGGTTTTCAGTAATGAAAAGTAAACAACCTGAAGTATTTTGGAGTCGGTAAGATTCTGCAAAAAACATTAAGTGATTTTTCTTTTTTTCTTGTCAATATATTTGATTGATTTTTAGGAATCACATAAGAGACAGTGGTGTGTCTGTTTAGGCTGCATTTAGACTGCAGTTTTACCTTCCGTATACATTACATTTTACAACGTGAGGTCATATTTACTTTTTAACGCATGAAAATTTTGGTCTCAGTGTGCAAGGACCTTTAAAGTTGCATTGAAGTACACTACTATTCAAAAGTTTGGGGTTGGTAAGATGTTAGTCTCTTCTGCTCACCAAGGCTGCATTTATGTGATCAAAATACAGTAAAAAAGGCAATATTGTGAAATTATTACAATTCAGTGACAGCCTTCAGTGTCACATTATCTTTCAGAAATCATTGCTGCTAAAGAAAAATTTTTTCTCAAGGTAATGCATCCTTGCTGAATAAAGATATAAAAGGTATTAAAAAAGCTTACCCTTTGAATGGTAGAATATGTCATTATAAACACATCAAAGTATTTTTGATTGCACTAACAATGATGTTCACTCTCACAGGTGACGGGTACTATGGGAGGCATGCAAAGCAGCCTAAATGAACACTTGTCTCGACTGGGTGAGATCTTTGCCGCACGGGGAGACTTTGTGCAGACACTGCAGTTCATGCAACAGATGTCAGACAACATCATTAAGCAACTACTGGGGCTTCCTGACTGGGAAAAGGCAAAAGTAGACCTGGCCGCCATAGCTGATCAGACTGCATACGTGGAGTATTACAGGTAATGATGAAAGCTGCCACCTTGAATTTTACCATAATGTACCTCTCCTGTATTACATTTTCTGTGGAATGCAGGTCTATCTACTTGTTTTGTAGCAGGAAAAATCATTATGAAGTATTTTGTTCTTGACTCCTCATATTCTGTGGTTGAGTCAAGCGCCATAGTAGTCCATCAACTGCTAATGCATGACTGCATGTACAGTCTGTTTTTATAGTTGCACTTAGTCATTTCCTTGTGTTAGACACTGTATATCACGTTATTTACTGCTGCAGCTTCACCGCTGGTCATTCATCAAAACATCCGCCAATGCTGGTTTTATGTTCCTGTCATCATTCCACATTGCAGATGACAGGTTGATACGTGATGACGTCACAATTCTTTAGTTTAGGTTGCCAGAAAAGTTAATCTTCGATAGGAGGCATATTAATATAGCTGTGATAGTGATAATGTGAATATGTGTGAATGTAAGTAGTTGATAGGAAGAGACACTGTCATCTGTTCTCCTTTGACAACGTTTCAGTGTATGAAATATTAATACCTATAGAAGTTGTTAATCTATTATGTATTATTTTCAGAGACGAAGAGTTCTCTGGAGTGGCCTCGCCAGCACACACACACACAACAAGAAGATTTTATCACTTAGAGACTTTTGTAGCTCAGGAGAGTCTCAGTCATGTTTCACTTAATTATGTAACTTAAAATGAAACCTAAAATTTCTTAGGAGAAATAAAAATGACACGCATAAGACAATTTTTGCCGTAAAAGATGAGTATAATGTGAATGTGGATAGCATAGCTCAGATAACTTGGTCTTGAATCTGATGAACAGTGTTTGAGTTCGTATTAAGAAATGTATTGTATTTTATTGCAGACTTTGGGGTTGATTTTGAGAACAGTTTGAGATTCTGCTGAAATATCTTCAGAAAATCGGAAAAGCAGGAGACTTAATCAAATGTCTCTATTTGGTCTATATGAAACAACTGAGAAAATAGAGATTTCATTTGTCTTTTTAAAAATAAAATTAAAAAAAAAAAAAAAAAAAAGTTATGTTGTGCATTGTTTTGCATAACAATGCAAAATATTTTCAATAAACACATTTTCCCTCAAAAGGGCTTTTCACACTTCGCTTAACCCCAGGTTGTTGTTGTTCTAACCCCCGCTTTTAACCCTGGGTAAAGAAACATTTCACACTTGTAATTTAGAGGCGAGGTTAGCACCGCTTTCTACCCAGGGTTATAAATTCCTGATCCAGAGCAGGGTTAGCATAATTTTTGTGCTGTTAACCCTACATTGCAATGCCAAACTTGTGCAGTGTGAAACCATGTAGCGTTAGAATATTATGACTAGATGCTTAACAAGTTAGCATCCGACAACCAATAGTGTGCCTCATATACACATGCTTTGGACAGTCACAGAAACACTGTGCATTGTAAATGAACAGTTGTTTCAGCGCTTGAGAAAAATGTCAAACGGTGACGTAAAGCGCATCAATTGGAGTGAAAAAGAGACCATTTCCGTCTTGCCTTTTATAGCCCGAAAAGTCCAGGTCACGTGTGCTGTTTTTTCAATCCATGACACTGACACCACAGATATGCAAACCAGGGATCTGTAATGTACAGTGTGAAACGCCATCGTATGAATACCCAGGATTAATTGTTAACAGGGCCGTAGCTGATTACGAGCTCATCGCATTAAAATTTTGACTTGAGAGGGCGTTCATGTCCTTTTTTTTTTTTATAGGAAACTCGTATTTACGTTAATTCCGATAGCACGTGAAGGCAGCATAACTTCAACTGTTCTTGTAGCAGCCTTAACTATGATTGGTTCTGTTTACTAACTGGGGTGGGACTTGCGGTTTTATTGGGTCTCTCTGCTGTTTGCTGCTGATTTATAGCCATCGGACTAAACTATTTTTTTATGGGAGGGGAGAGAGAGGAGATTTGAAAAACTTTAACTAAATTGTATGTTTTTGTGGTTTTCATTGAACTATCAGGCATACAAATGTATATACTACAATGATTTATAAGAGTAAGGAAATGTATAGCATAACTACTGGATTTAGTGGGCCCCCTGTGCAGTGGGGGCCCCTATAATTGTCACCACCTTTCACCCTACTAGCGACGGCCCTGATTGTTAACACCAGGTAAATTATAAGCAGTGTGAACTAAGATAACCCAGGATTCCATTTACCTAGTGTTTACAATGACCCAGGGTTAATTATTTCACGTGTGAAAATATATATTGTCATACTGTAATGAGTTCTTATTAAAGTCAAATAATTGTATCCCTTAAAACTCAAAAAAAAAAAAAAAAAAAACGAAAGATTTTAGACTCTAAAAAAAATTGTCCTGTGAAAAAATGTCTTCAAATAGCTTCAAGCCTTTTGCTTGACTATGTTATCAAACAGCTAATAATGTGTTGCTAATGTTACACAAACCATGTTTCCATTCGCCATCTCAGTCTGCCTTCTAAAAGTCAGCCTCCTTAGAAACGCTTTGAACATCATAGAACGTCAGTGGAAAAAGGCATATAGTTTATCATAATATCATAATATACATCATGTACATAATTCACCTGCTATATTGCTAAATGTACACGATTTTTCATATCAACAGAAAAATATACTTCTATGGCTTCTCGATTTCAAACCAAGTTTTTGAGACTGTCTTTGGTTCACTGGAATTTTTTTAAGGAGAAAATACTCAGCAATGGTGTTGACTTATGAATTTGTCTGAAAGCATATTAAAAACACCACATAGACATATAAACAACATTAAAAACTTGAAGAATTGTTATTGTAGACTTTGAGAACAGCTTGAAATGCTGTTGAGATTTTTTCAAACTCAAGAGGAGACATTTGAGATACTGTTTTTTTTTTTTCACTAGATAAAATCGGAGAATCTCTATTTGCTGTCCATTTGGTCTATGTGGAAGCTGAGAAATCAAAAATATTTCATTTGTCATTTTCCTTTCCTGTAAATAAGCAAATTATTGCATTCATTGCTTATAAAAAATCTCCGTCTGTTGGTTCCTTTTTTTTTTCTATAGGTGGTTGACATACCTCCTGATACTAATATTGGATCTGGTCATCTGTCTTGCTGCTTGTCTGGGTTTGGCCAAACAATCCCGCTGGCTGCTCACTACGTGAGTACAAACCTACATTACGTTACACTGATAAATACTGGAATTAAAGACATCTTTGTTTGAGTGATATTTTGTGTCATAGAGCCGTCAAATTTTTGAAGGGGTCATATTTCTTTGATCTTTTGAAGTTTATTGTACTATCAAGATATCCTTTAACATTCAGAATACATTCTCTCCATTACCGTTTATTTCATTTTAAGGTTCAGATCGGGGATAAAAAAAAAAAAAAGACTGTTTTGGCAAGAAAGAACTTGATTAACTTTATCTGTAGGAGAAACTTCATTTCAGGGAAGAAAAACTATAAAAAATGTATGATATGACCCCCTTTAAACAAGTTAATTAAAATAAAGATCAAAGCGAAAAGAACGGCAAATAAAATGTTCTACTCATTCTCAAAGGATTGTCTGAAGTAATGCTGTACACCTGGAAATGTGTGTTGAGTTCCACTACAGTTCTTATTTAAATGACAAATTTAAAAGGAAACTAATAAGTTAGGTATGAGTAATTGTTTAATTTATCCGCTGGATTTTACTGCATAGTATTTCTAAAGTGGAAATCATTTCATACAGTGCATTTCTAAACAGAGAATGCCTGCTGTCATGACTCATGCTCAATATAAAGCATTTAAAGTGTTCTGCAGAGATTGTTATGAGAAAGATTTTAAATTTGAGCTCAGTGATGGTGTATATGGTACAAAATCATTGTTTAGAAAAGGGGACAAAATCTCTGGAATAAACTCAGTTGGACAAAAGTGGTGCTGTCTATCCAAATTTCTTGCACACAAAGCACAAACCTACGCTTGGTTGCATCTCACCAAAACAAGGCCATTTCACCCCAAAAAATTGCTTATTGAATATAGTCTATGGCAGTGTAATTAAATCAGCCTTTTGCAAATGCTGTGGGTACGTTCAAATGTACTTTTAGTGTGATTGTTTTGAACACTATTTAATTCGACAAATAAAGTGACATGTATGAGTAGTAATTTATCATTCAACATTGTTACTTGCGGCTAATTCATTAAAATGAAATAAATAGTTGATAAAATAAATAAATAATCATGATCAAACTTTTTCATTACCTCATCCATGAACATGATTTGTAAGTCCTGTCGTATTGATTTCCATTGGCAGTGGAGGTAAAGACGACGTCTCCCATCATAACATCAAGCTACACCCTTTGTTATTGTTTTGAATGTGTTGAAAATTACATACTGTGCCTTTTAATATTTTGTTTCTAAAGTGTATTAATTTTCATTAGTTTAATGACAATTAAGTGATTTAACACCCATAGGGCCAGATTTACTAACAGCTTGTTAGTAAACCCCTTTTTTGGCATTAAAAAACTACTGTCAGAATTTACTAAAGACATGCAGTGATAAATTAGCACTTAAAAGACATGGACAGGGTTATTTTTGCGGCTGACCTTGCATATGTATTTGTAGGAGTTTCCCTTTCAGGTGCAAAATTTATGGGAGGAGATTATTTAAATGAATCACGCAAGGTGATTTGCAAAGGTTTGCGCTCGTAAATTTACTGGTGTTTGCTTCATTATTTACCGCCTAAAAAAAAGATGTCTTAAACCAGACACTAACGGGTAGATTGCGTTGGTCATTATGGAAATGATCCGGCCGCGTCTGTGTGCATTAATTTGCACGTCGTCAGTAGATCATGCGCACAACTGTCCACTCCCATCGGCGCTTTTATGGAATTGTGCTCGCTTTGCCCTGTTTAGTAAATCTGGCCCATATTATCATACTTTATTCTCAACTGTTTTCTCAGCTGGATTTTACACTGGGCATCAAGTGGTCTAGCACAGTACCAAAATTGTTTATCGTACTGTATTATTTATGGTGTGTTTGCAGGATGATGGTGTTCGGGGTTCTGACTCTGATACTGAGTTGGGCGTCTCTCGGAGCTGATGTGGCCACTGCAGTGGTGAGTGTCAGCCAACAACCCTGTTGTTCAATCAGTAATTTGCTTCAGATCATTATCTGAGATATGGAATATTCAAGACAAACACATTATCCGTATTTCCATCCAGAACACTGCATGTCCTATCATAGTGTGTATGTGATGTTATTTGTTTTTGATATGCCCTTGAGGCAGGTCACAGTGAGTCCATCCCTATCAAAAGCTTGTTTATGTGGCAAAGCATGACAAATACTAGTCAACTGCTGTCTGCTTGCCTGAAGGAGGTGATAAACGTCCAGTTTATTGCGTTTGATGTGGGTGTGTGTGCTATCAAAATCACTGTGGTTTATGTGTTTATTGGGAAAAGAGTAAAATCCGGCAGATTTCATTAAACCACATCAATGAAGGAGGGGGAAATAAAAGAAAGTGCAAGGAATGTAAAACCACTGCTGGATTTCTGTCTTTACGATTCACACATGGTCTCTGATCTTTTCCAGTTTAGTAAAACCAATTTTATAACCTTTTCATTTTGTACACTAATATAAAACCCCTGGGAGAGAAATCTGCTGTTGTCCTTATGGATATGAAAAGAAATCATATTATTTATACAATTTGTCAAACTTTGAAAGCTGAGCTCCTCAAAAGCATCGTCCAAATCTATTTTTGCAATGCTTAATATGACAGCATGCATTAACCTTCAGCTAAAAAGACCCAGTGACTTTTTTGATTCAGACATTACTTCCAAAACAACATTTTGTTGACAGCCTAGATGAGTTTAATTTATTGCAAATCAAATTAATTGCATATAATCTGGCTGTGTGGATGAGCTGTTCAGGGTTGTTTTTTTGTGTGTTTTTTTTACCTTTAGGCTCTTATTTTAGGCTCAGAACTCTGCCAAAGTTCACAACACACTACAGGAAAGATCTTGTAGCTCAGTAAAAGCAAAGTTTTATTTTATATCCCCTCTGTTTTCCCTTTCAAACTATTTCTCACTCACTCACCCACTTATTCTCCTACTCTAACTCTAATTGGCAGGTTATGAATGCATTCAAACAGCTACCCACAAACCAATTATATCCATCAAAAAAGCAAACAGTATGGAAGAATCAATAGAGTCTGTCAGCAGAACTTGTAGCCAGTGCTCTGTGTGTTTGTTTGTGTGTGTGGAAAGAGAGATTTTTCTGTGTGGGAAAATACTGTTCATGTGTTTTACTTACCTATCTATTTCCAAATACACAAGTGTTTCCTGCACAGCTGTTTTCCCACCTCTGAATGTACACAGTCCAGAGCAATATATAGGATGCAAACTCTCAACCCGAGTTAAAATATATATACTGTATGTACACTGATCAGGCATAACATTATCACCACTGACAGCTGAAGTAAAGGCTGGCCCATGTGGTCCGATCAAACAGACGAGCTACTGTAGCTCAAATTGCAGAATACACAGTGCATCGCAGTTTGTTGTGTATGGGGCTGCATAGCCGCAGACCAGTCACGGTGCCCATGCTGACATCTGTTTACAGATATACCGATTTATGTTTCTCTGTGTGTGTCTAATTTAGTTTATACTTACAGGTAGCAAATATTTCCCCTATCAGCTCATTAAGAGAGAAATGTGGATGTACCACCTCTTCAGCATCAGTGGACACGCTCAGTTTGCTGTGATGAACTCCTCTTTCCTGCAGGCGTTAGACACAGACTCATAGGGCTTTGATCCTCTTCACGACTAATGAATTAATGCATAACACAGGGTATTGAACCTCAGGAGTTCAACAGGATGTGGACTTGACTGTAAACTTCCCTGCTCTGAGACCGGAAGAGGAGAATGCTTTAAAGTTGATAAACGTGTATTCCTGAATGAAAAAAAAAAACTCTCCTAAGGAGTCGCTATGTGATGAATTTCTTTGTACCTGAGGAATTTCAAATATAGAAGGCAGTGGCATCATAGTAGCATCGTTGATGTGGACTTTTGAAATGAGAAGGCAAAGTCTGCGTTAATTGTCACCGTCACTGTTGCTATATATATATATATATATATATATATATATATATATATATATATATCTGCACTGCAACACACTGTTGTCTACACAGTATGCGTGAAGTCTGTGTGATATCTGGACTCACTATATATATATATATTTATATATACACTCACCTAAAGGATTATTAGGAACACCTGTTCAATTTCTCATTAATGCAATTATCTAATCAACCAATTACATGGCAGTTGCTTCAATGCATTTAGGGGTGTGGTCCTGGTCAAGACAATCTCCTGAACTCCAAACTGAATGTCAGAATGGGAAAGAAAGGTGATTTAAGCAATTTTGAGCGTGGCATGGTTGTTGGTGCCAGACGGGCCGGTCTGAGTATTTCACAATCTGCTCAGTTACTGGGATTTTCACGCACAACCATTTCTAGAGTTTACAAAGAATGGTGTGAAAAGGGAAAAACATCCAGTATGCGGCAGTCCTGTGGGCGAAAATGCCTTGTTGATGCTAGAGGTCAGAGGAGAATGGGCCGACTGATTCAAGCTGATAGAAGAGCAACTTTGACTGAAATAACCACTCGTTACAACCGAGGTATGCAGCAAAGCATTTGTGAAGCCACAACACGCACAACCTTGAGGCGGATGGGCTACAACAGCAGAAGACCCCACCGGGCCAACATTTCTAAAGAATGCTTTCAGCACCTTGTTGAATCAATGCCACGTAGAATTAAGGCAGTTCTGAAGGCGAAAGGGGGTCAAACACAGTATTAGTATGGTGTTCCTAATAATCCTTTAGGTGAGTGTATATATATATATATATTAATTAATGTTGTTATTATTATTATTAATATTTTTATTTGTTTTTTGTTTTGTTTTTTTTGAGTCTTTTCTTGCCTTGTCAGAGAAACCGCTCCTGGTAGAATGGTTAAATTATGTCATCGCTGAATTCAAATTTATTGTTGACTGAAATATATGTTACTTTCACCGCCTGAGGATGTTTATGTGCAGACAGAGAGTGTATGCTGTGTTTCTGCATGACTGTTTTTTCCTTTGACACACTGCTATGTCTATCTGCACTGCAACACACTTCCTGTTGCCTACACAGTGTGCGTGAAGTCTGTGTGATATGACTTGTGTCGTACGTCCCTTCCTTTCTGAGAGATAGCTATTTATGTGGACTTCTGAGTTTATTCTACAAGTCTACAACATATGAGTGTGTGTTTGCACCTGTGTATACTTCCTGTCTGTGTCGATTTATGTCCCTTCACCTATTGCACTAAACATCCTGCAGTAAAATGAGTGTTTAGCTGAAATACAACTATACAAGCATTTTTAACTCTCTATATATACTACTGTTCAAAAGTTTGGGGTCAGTAAGATTTATTTTTTTTTAAAGAAATGTTTACTTTTTTCAGCATTGATGCATTAAATTGATCAGAAGTGACAGTAAAAACTTTTACATTGTAAATTTAAAATATATGCAGTTCTTTTGAACTTTCTACAATCTTTTAATTCATTGCAGCTTTTTTTTCTTTTATGTGTTTTGCGGCCTAGGGCACAAGTGATTTCTGTGTTGCACCAGACAAATTTCTGATGAACCAAACAAAAGATGTAATTAGCTCAGGTGAGTGTATCTCTTATTCTGAATGTCTTTTTGTTTGGAAAAAAAAAGACATGAACATATACACACGCACACACATGCAGCCATGGCCGGCTCATTTAATCTCATTTTATGAATGGGGATTATGGTTCTTCAGTGAACAAACTTGTTCTTGAATAGTTTAAAGGGTTAATCTGAGAGACCTTTAATCCTGCTCCATAATCACTGTGACTGAATACATCTGTAAAATGGCCATTCCTGTGATTATGTAACTTTAATCCCGTTCTCAGCCATAATATGTTTCTGCACTACCAGACAGA
Organism: Rhinogobio ventralis; assembly: GCA_039654625.1. NCBI lineage: Eukaryota > Metazoa > Chordata > Actinopteri > Cypriniformes > Gobionidae > Rhinogobio > Rhinogobio ventralis. Next base: position 29,447,771 of record CM077212.1, read on the forward strand.
CAGAAGCTCCCTCAGGTGCTCAAGGTCAGAGCATCCCAGAGAAAAAAATTCATTCCTTAGAGGCTGTTTTTTTTTCATAGCTTGCAATACTTAAAGGAATAGTTCAGCTCAAAATGAATATAACACCACAGCCTGAATGGGATAAAATGGCTTGTAGACATCTGTCTAGTGTAGTGGATGTCATGCATCAGAAGGTGCATTTAATCTTAATGATAACCAGAAGAACAAAATAAGATTTTGGTGTGTATGTCATGCTGTTTATAATGCACTCACTCTTCTTTTCTAGATATTGTGCATTATTACCTGTACTGCAGCCAGACTCTCCCCAACCCGTTTCAGCAGGTACTATGGTTAATTGCACTTTATATGTTCTTTTAATTATATTTTGATAATTAACTCTATTTAATTCTATTTTCTCATTTTAGTGAGTGAGTGAGTGAGTGAGTGAGTGAGTGAGTGAGTGAGTGAGTGAGTGAGTGAGTGAGTGAGTGAGTGAGTGAGTGAGTGAGTGAGTGAGTGAGTGAGTGAGTGAGTGAGTGAGTGAGTGAGTGAGTGAGTGAGTGAGTGAGTGAGTGAGTGAGTGAGTGAGTGAGTGAGTGAGTGAGTGAGTGAGTGAGTGAGTGAGTTTTTCATGTTGCGATTAATTGCTGAAGCTTTTATCACGGTATACGGTATTATCACGATATTGAAATAAGTTGCAAAAAAAAGTGTTGTCATACTATAACAGGTTTAATAACTTTCTTATAACAAAAAGAACCGAACATTTAAATACAATAAAGCAATACACAAAAATGTATGAAGTAAACAAATATTTCAAACAGGTTAAAGTGCAAAATAATTATAAAGAACAATAGGTAACACTTTTCAATAATGTTTCACTAGTTAATGCATTAACTAACATTAACAGAGCAAATAGCTACATTTGTTATTATTCTTTGATAACATTAGTTAAAAAAAAGCAACTGTTAGTTAATGTTAGCTCAGGTCCATTAAATAATAGAGTTACAACTTTTGATTTTAATAATGTGTATTTAAATGTTGAAATTTACATTTAACTAAGATTAATAAATGCTTTAATTTTCATTGTCAGTTTGTTAACTAATGAATAACTTTTACTTTTACATTTGTAAATGGGTAAAGTATTCTTAAAATGCATGCTAAAAATCTGAATAATTCGTAATAAATAATTATTCACTGTATTTTGAAGTGCCCACGATAACAATATAGTGCATGTTCATTATCGTGATATATCTTATGCACATGTCGAGTGAGTGGAGTGGTAGCTAATATTTTCAAAACTTCATTGTTAGTCTTAATGGCTGATTCATTAAACAGAAGTGGTTCATAACAGTTGTTTGTTCACAAATCGGAGTACACTTGTTTACACTATGCAATGCAATAGAAAGATCTTATCTTTTGTATTATTCTTTCTCATCATTCATTTCAGACTGCAGCGTTACGAATTTCATGGAGAAAAAAAAGCCTAAAAATACATAGCACATACAAGTGTTGCGTAAATAATTAATTCGATTAAACTATTTTTATCAATACCCTTCTATATTGAATGAATTATAATTACATTTATCTCGCTTTGTCCACCATTGTGGATGGATTCTTTTACTCTGCCCATCACAATGCATGTGATGGACAGATTGCCTTCTCTGCAAAGGATAATTGTAATGCTGCCTTTAAAATTTGCCCTTGTTTGCCCACTGTTACATATTGGAAGTGTGCCTATGATGCCTAAAATGCTCTACAGTATTTCGGTTTTTAAACGGCTAATAGGAATCAGTTCTTGATTCCAAACTGCAACTGCCCTCTTCTCGTACTTTACCCTTTCCCTTACTCTGTGTCTTTCTCCCTCACTTCTCCTGTCTCTCAGCATCTCTCAGGGTTTTTAGGTCAGGCAGTAAAAGGCCAGTGTCCTACATCCCAGCTTGCTGCAGTTCAGCTTGACTTGCTGGAACAGAGTAACCGTAGACATCTCTCTCAGATCAATAGAGTTGTCACAGAGAAAAGAAAAGCAAAGATGTTCATAACAAGAGCTCAGTTGCTTGACATTTATTTACACACAGACAGAAATGTCAGTCTGTAGAGCATCATCAGCACTTAATGTATGACATTGTTCTTGTAATGAGATGAATATCTGGTGTTTTTGATCATACTCCCTTCTCTTCGTGTTCTCTTGGTCTTGTCTTTGTTTAATTTCTAATTGGTGTTTATGCAGACTCACACTCTCTCTCGTTCTGTCACTCTTTTTCTTTTTTGGTTGATAAGTTCTTCTCTGTTTCATTATCTGTTTCTTGCCTCTCTTTTCACATGTGGTCTGGAAAGGCGATGTTTTCACTGTGAATTAATTCACTCACATCCAGACAAGAGGGTGAAAATTGTACAAACAAAGTGGATTAATCTAATCACTTTATAGATGTGTTTATCTGATGTTCCACCTGCTGGTGAATCTTGTGAACAAAAGCCTGGGTTGTATTTCATCACAACATAATTTTTCCATGCATTATTGTCAATATAGATTTGAGAGCTGACAGTGGTGATACCAGCTCAGTTTATCTGTGGATGGTGCAGTTTCTCCCTCTGCTGGTAGGGAGTGGAACTGCACATCAGAACTGAACCTGTGATGTGTGAACTGTTGATGTTGAGTTTGTTAACTTAGCCCTTAAACAAAACAAACTGATCCTGAATTAGTTTGTTTTGCAGTCGCTGACTGTCTTCCAGAGATCGCTGACCACCATGCAGATCCAGATACAGGGTCTCCTGCAGTTTGCAGTGCCTCTGTTCCCCACAGCTGAGGTGAGTGTGCCTGAGGACAGTGAGCATACGATTCTATATGAGAAAATTTCACAAAAAAATATGTCTAGGTCACATTTCACACCCTAAATAACTATTATTTCCATGACAGTTAAGCAGTCAAGTTAATTTTTGACATCTTTTTAATGTATTGCACTATTTTATGTATAACAGTTAAAATGTGATAAAATTCTTCATTTTATTTAGATTTTAAAAAATGCATATAAGTAAATATTTTCATGATAGTTTAGTACATGCTGTATATTGTTTTATTTTCTATTTTTTACTGTATTACACAATTTGTATGTATTATAGTTAACTGTATTAACTGTATTATTTTGTTTTGTTTTTTTAAAAGCAGTCTCTTCTGCTCACCAAAACTGCATTTATTTAATCCAAAATACAACAAACACAGTATTATTGTGAAATAGTTTTACAATTTAAAATAGCTTTTTTTATATTTGAATATATTTTAAAACACAATTTATTTCTGTAATTCAAAGCTGAATTTTCAGCATCATTACTCCAGTCTTTAGTCACATGATCCTTCAGAAATCATTCTAATATGCTGATTTGATGCTCAAGGAACATTTATTATTATCAATGTTGAAAACAGTTGTGTACAATTTTTTTTTCAGGGTTATTTAATGAGTAGAAAGTTCAAAAGAACAGTATTTATCTGAAATAATATAAAGCTTTTGCAACATTATAAATGTCTATACTGTCCCTTGATAAATTTAACGCATCCTTGCTGAATAAATGTATTAATTTCTTTAAGTTCTTTAAACAAAAAAACAAAAAAAAAGATTCTTACTGACCCAAAACTTTTGAATGGTAGTACAATGTTACAAAAGCTTTCTATTTCAGATAAATACTGTTCTTTTGAGCTTTCTATTCATCAAAGAATCCTAAAAACTGCTTTCAACATTAATAATAATCATAAATGTTTCTTGAGCAGCAAATCATCATATTAGAATGATTTCTGAAGGATCATGTGACACTGAAGACTCGAGTAGTGATGCTCAAAATTCAGCTTTGCATCACAGGAATAAACTACATTTTAAATTATATTCAAATAGAAAACAGTTATTTTACATTTTAGTAATCAGCTTTTTTGTATTATTAATAACATAAATGCAGCCTTGGTGAGCAGAAGAGACTTCTTTCAAAAACAATCAAAATAGTACAGTTTCCAAACTTTTGACTGGTAGTGTACACACACACATACACACATACATACACACATACACACATATACATACACACACACACACACACACACACACACATAGTCAAACCAAAAATTATTCAGACACCAGATATATATATTTTTTTACTAGAGATGCAGGACACTATAGTTTATTTATGTAAGTGAGGATAGCAAAATAAAGTAAACTGTGACATCGTATACCCAAACATTTTCATACAGTGGACTACCAGTAAAATTTATAAAAAATTGGGACCACAATTATTCAGACACTTTGACCTGACCATGTTTTGCTGATATGTTTTTTCTTTATTTGCTAATGCAACCTTTTACACCACAGTCTGAACAAAATGAATCATTGCTTGGTAATTGGTTGACCTAAATTAGTATTATCTAATTGTGTACTTCAATTTAACAGCTGACAGCTGATTGGTTGATTGTAATCCATTACATACCTTTCTATTAAAGTTATCTCACATTATCAAGATGAATTTGTTCTGACACAGTTTAACTCGGAGTGCTTGTCATATTTTATTACCATTTTCTAAACTATAGCGAATAAACTGTGATAATGTGAGAAAATGTTGAAGGTGTTGAAATTTTGGTTTGACTTATCCAAGATGATGCTGTTTTATTTCTTGGTGAAATGAAAGAAGCTAATTTTTGGTAAATTATTGTGAGTTTTTTTCATAGCTGTTGTGTGTGGTTCTTTTCAGAGGGATTTATTGAGTATTCAGCATCTATTGAATAATTCAGAGGCCAGTTTACATCAGCTCACTGCTCTTCTAGACTGCCGAGGGCTCAATAAGGTAGTGGGCACTCAAACACATCCCACCTGCTTCTGTCTAATATGATGCTGCGCGATAATGAGATTTCCACAATTAGTCAAATGCGTCTAATCTCTTGTGGCATGTGTGTGTTTGCAGGACTACCTGGACGCACTAATAGGTGTGTGTTATGATGGTGTGGAGGGGTTACTGTATCTCTGTCTGTTCTCTCTGCTGGCAGCATGTGCCTTCTCCGTCATGCTATGTGCCATCCCAAGAGCGTGGCGACAGATTGCCAACAGGTACAGTACACACACAGAATGCATTACGATGTATTCACACACATTGATTATAGTGCCTATATTAACGCTAATCAAACATCCATAAACAAGCAAATTAAGTTCTTTGGGAGTCAACTGAAAGTTACAGGCATGTCTGTTAGAGCTTTTGCATGAAGAAAGATCTCCAGCAGGATTAATTTGATCAAAAGTGACGGTAAAGACATTTATAATGTTACAAAAGATACATATTTGAAATAAATGCTGTTCTTTTTCACTATTCATCAAATATTCCTGAAAAAAATTACAAACATATTAAGCAGCAACACAACTGTTTTCAACATTGATAGTAAAAAGTGTTTCTAAATCAGCATATTAGAATGATTTCTAAAGGATCATGTGACACTGAAGACTGGAGTCATGATGCTGAACATTCAGCTTTTTCCATCACAGAAAAAAAAACCTTTTAAAATGTCAAAATAGTAAAGTTATTTAAAATTGTAATTATATTTCACAATATTACTGTATTTGGGATCAAATAAATGCAAATAAATGTCCCAAATGCTTGAACGGTTTGAACAATGCTTCTCTTTCTCGCTCCACAGAGATAGAGATTACGATGACATCGACGACGGGGACCCATTTAACCCGCAGAGCCGACGAATAACGTCCCACCATTCGCACCAGGGCAACATGCACAGCTTCTGCAGCTACAGTAGCAGCATGGGCAGCCAGACCAGCCTGCACCCTCCGACACAGACCGTGTCCAACGCACCCCTGTCAGAATATATGTAGAGTCACCCTTTAAACATGATTTATTCTTTTTCATATCCTCCGATTTCCTGTTCTCAGATGGATGCATCTGAATATTGTGTGACAGCTTAACTCAATAGCGTTTGGATGTAATAAAAGGGAGCTGTTGATTGATTTTCCTTTCTTAAAAGAATATTAGATGAAGTTCACTGTATTATTTCTAAAATACTTATTTCCTTTCTTCCTCCTCAGTCTGTCTTGAACTCTCCCCATCACTTTCTCTTTTCATTCATCACTGTCTTGTTTTGTCAGGAACCAGTCTGCGCTGTTTGGTGGAAACCCACGCTATGAGAACGTGCCTCTGATCGGGAGGGGATCTCCTCCTCCTTCGGTGCGTTGGGCTCCAGAGGCCCAGTCCTTTTCATGACCACACATACACGTTTACACAATGCCAATAATTTACACCAAAGATTTAACATTTTTTTCAAACCAAGGATGCAATATTTTAAAGCCTACATGAAATCCAAATTGACCATCTTTACACTACTGTTTTGGGTTGGTAAGATTTTTTTAATTAATTATTTTATTCAGTAGGTACACATTAAATTAATCAAATGCGACCGTAAAGACATTTATAATGTTACAAAAAAATTCTAATAAATGCCTGCTACTTATCAAAGAATCCTAAAAAGGTATCACCATTTCCACAAAAAATATTAAGCAGCTTAGCTGTTTTCAATATTGATGATGGTAATAATAAATGTTTTTAGAGTACAAAATCAACATATTAGAATGATTTATGATGGATCATGTGATATAAATAATATATATATATATATATATGCGCAGATGCTGGTCATATAATTAGAATATCATCAACAAATTTTATTTATTTCACTAATTCCATTCAAAAAGTGAAACTTGTATATTATATTCATTCATTACACACAGACTGATATATTTCAAATGTTTATTTCTTTTAATTTTGACGATTATAACTGACAACTAAGGAAAATCCTAAATTCAATATCTCAGAAAATTAGAATATTACTTAAGACCAATACAAAGAAAGGATTTTTAGAATCATGGAGTCGATCAGTCTGTGGCACTGCTCAGGTGTTATGAGAGCCCAGGTTGCTCTTATAGTGGCCTTCAGCTCTTCTGCATTGTTGGGTCTGGCATATCGCATCTTCCTCTTCACAAGACTCCATAGATTTTCTATGGGTTCCGGTCAGGCGAGTTTGCTGGCCAATTAAGAACAGGGATACCATGGTCCTTAAACCAGGTACTGGTTGCTTTGGCACTGTGTGCAGGTGCCAAGTCCTGTTGGAAAATGAAATCTGCATCTCCATAAAGTTGGTCAGCAGCAGGAAGCATGAAGTGCTCTAAAACTTCCTTGTATATGGCTGCGTTGACCTTGGACCTCAGAAAACAGTGGACCAACACCAGCAGATGACATGGCACCCCAAACCATCACTGACTGTGGAAACTTTACACTGGACATCAAGCAACGTGGATTGTGT